>JBAKBP010009740.1:0-81973 GCA_037953745.1 Lithodes maja | reverse complement strand
GCGCGGCTATAGCTGCACCAATTAGGAGTGATAGCTGAGGGTTGAGTGATGTATGTATGTATGTATGTATGTATGTATGTATGTATGTACAGTATGTATATATGTATAGCACAAGGCTGCCTCTCTCACAGGTGCTCTAACCCACTGGAGTTACAAAAGTAAGATTAGCAGCATATTATATTGCAGTTTGGTGTCTACTATGAGTCACTAGGTCTATTTGAAGGATTTTTGTTATTTACTGCATCTATAGCATTAGTCTTCATTATGATGTCGAAAATAATTGGATAATTGAATTCCCTAGTTTAATTATGATTCAAATTCAATTATTCCAAGGAATATGTTTGTGTGACTTGGGTCTAATAGTTAAATTCTAGCCACTATAAGGCATGCACGTCATGATATGTTTCTTCATCATCACCAAACACTTCTTCAGCTCAAACTAGATTTGCTGTTGGTAAAAAATACAAATTCTATTATAAATGTTAGGTATATTTCCAAGCCAGATGCCATATTGGTGCCCCATAATTATCAAAGAAGTTGTTGTTCCATAGGCTGCCTGGCCGAACAGCCCCAACAAAGAAGTTGTAAATATATTTACAATCTTTTGACATTTGCATCTAAAGATCACACTGAATTTTATGAACCAGTATAGTCAAATTATTTTTTGTTAAAGTGTAAACATTGGACCAAGCTGGGTATTAAGTTATACACCTTGATTATTAATTACTTGTGCCTCATTCATTGGTAATTTTGAATCCAATACTGTACTGTACATGGAATCTGCCTTTTAACCAACACCGATACTGAATCAACTTCATCTTCATGTGTAAAGGGATGCAAAGCCTCATTACAAGACACCCTCTCCCCCCCTTAGTTGCCAAATAGACCTGCATCAGTTCCAGAATAATATTCCATGGATGTAATAGTCTTATTCGTATAAACTATATATCACAGGCTTGGCAAGACAATTAACTGTAATTTAAGCCCTTTCCTCACAAATATTACAAAATAAGATTATGAATACCATCAATAATAATTGATACAGCCTACCGGTATATAATTTTTGTTTTTAATGTTTTGTAACACTAGTTCACGATTCCTTGCATTAGTGGTTAATTATTTGGGAAAACATAAATGATACCAGATGCGTGAGAATTTTATCCACACAAAATTAAATTAAATACTACAGTACTTGCACCATAAATATTTCATAGCATAAAAATATATTCTATTGTTTGAAGCAATAGAAATTCAGTCGACATATAAGTTACCAGTACAGTAGCCACGTCACCAAAATTGAGAGAAAAATTAATGTCGATTGCTAACTTACTTACACGTATCACAGTTTTGATTAAAATAAATATTACGCTAGAGTTAGTGTATGTTAAAAGATATTGGCAGTCACCTTAACAAATTATTTAGAATGTTAAAAAATTATATTAATTATAATTTTCTATTCTATTCTATTTACTCAGGCCCATTCCCCATTTTTTTTGGTGGTGGTGGGGGGGGGGGGGGGGGGGGGGGGGAGGACTCGAGACAGATCCCGAACAGGGATAATACAACACAACAGAAAAACAATGAACACACAAAAACAAAACATAAATAATCATAAACAACAATAATGTAATAATAAAGTAGTAGGCCTACAGTAACTTAAATTTCATACACGTTTCTACTAATTAATTATACCTACAGTACTCACTGTAGTGCAGTCAGTCTCTGTAGCAGTTATGGTGATTTCTTGTTCCTGCCTTATTGTAGCACGGCTATAGCTGGTGTGGTGCGGATTCGCCAGGTGGAAGTGCTTCAGGGGGACTTTGTTGAGTCTTGCTGAGACACTGTTAGCGCTATACCAACATCAGCCACTGTGATGACATGATAGGCCTATGTTGTGGTAAGTCTTTACTGTACTGTACTACAGTAAAGAGACTAAAACAACACTCTCTGTGGATGAAGCGGTCTTTAAACTTGTATGTATGTATATATGCATGGAAACCTGCACTTTCCGGACATTGGACTACAAATTTGGACATCTCTTAGAATCTTAGTCCAAGGCACCTAACACATTGCTACTTGTTGCCTGCTTACCCACAATGCTTGATATATCTTTCTATTATTTTGGTTATTTCCTTGGTGAGCATCACTATTGTCCCTCCTTGAGTAGGTAGGAGAGTAGAACAATTGTGAGGGTAATAGAGAGTTAGAAGTTATATCAGTAAGTAGAAATTAATGCTAGGTTTGGCTCAGTCTCATTCTACCCTCCTTCCCGAGACTGGAAACAAAATATTATTGGATATTATGAAATATTGTCTTTTTCAGACACTCATCTGTCAAATAGTCAAACTTAGAAAGCTATTACTGTACATCTTAACCCATTCCTTAGATGATTAAGATCATCTATTATAATCCAAAATAATCCAACCTGTGTCATTTTCATCAAAGGAATTGCTGAAGATCATTTGTAATCCATTGACTTTGAGAATTTATTTCAAAGTTGATTATTATCACCTGAAGTTTGTCAGTATAAAATATAAAATGTCATTATACTGAAAGGGTTTAAAAAAAAATAGTTAGCCACAGGAGACTTGTTACCCTTCTTGATTACTTTTATTCTACAGCATATTATCTGCAAATAATAAATACTAAACACAGTAACTCATCTATAGCACTGCTGTACAAAGAAATCACATACAAGTAACAGACTCCTGGGGTAAACTGTAATTAAAAAAACCTTCCCTATCTGTGTATGTCTAGAGACTAGTAACTGAGCTATCAAGTGCAATATTCCTTGGTCATCTGAATCACTATGACATATGGCCACAATAATAACATTAATATGAGCCGAGCGATATATTGAATGTTTGAGGGAGTGGCTAATTTATAATATTTACCATACTTAGTGCCAAAAAAGATAAATTTTTTTCCAGTAAATTTGCCATTAAAAGTATCCCTGCATCTTCCACAGCAAATGTAACTTCTTCTTTTTCCTGGATATTTTCTAAACTACTTGGGGTGTACCTTTCTGAATATGATGGGGATATCTTATATGATGGAGGGCCTTATATGGCATACAATATGGTACTAACTAAAGTACACTCTAGCCCTTACAAATGTGAGTGACTTCATTGACAACACTTAGTACTTAAAACCAATTCCTAAGGAAATGGTATTACTCTCGATTGGCACTATCATGATCGAATATGGCAGCAATCATCCTAAACATGAGGACTGAGAGAACCTTGTCGAGGGGATCCATACAGCCTCTCTGCAGCCACTTGGGGATGGTGGTGCGGGCATGGCTGAATCCCAGTTTCTGAAGGATGTAGTCCACTCCATATGGCTCCAAGTTCTTGGTGGCCCATGATAGTAGTCTGGGGGGATACAGTGGAAAATATCATTAGGAGCTCCTAATATAACACTAAATTACAGATGATGATATGATACTACCGTTTATCAACATATCTACAAGGTACATATATAAAGAACCAGGAATGGCTGATTCAAAATAACCAAGGATTGTCAAGTGTAAATTGATGTAATTCTAATTTTCATAAAAGACCTTATAAATATCGCTTTATTGCCGGAGTAAAATTTGCTACCACTAAAACTCTATCAGAACAAGTCGTAAATTGCTTAAAATACATTAAAAGTACTCATAAAAGATATTGTAATACCATCATGAGAAGAACTGGCATTAACTATTATTGGAGTGTTGACAATTCGTTAGAAGTTATTGATAAAATAAATACCATGCCGAAAGTTACCTCGGTACATAGCTTCGACTTTTCAACTTTGTATACCAATTTGCCTTTAGATTTAGTATATTCAGAGCTTTGCTTTATTATAGATTTGCACTTTGACAGGTTCGTTAGGGATGGTAATTATTTCATAAATGTTTATACATATTTTAATAATGCATCACTTAACTCTACTCCCACTAGTTCTGTATATTTTGATAGAACTAAACTTAAAGATGCCCTTAAATTCCTCCTTTTCAATACTTATGTTAGATTCGGGCCTTACATTTTCAAACAAATATTAGGAATTCCTATGGGTGGAAATGCTAGCCCTTTAATTGCAGATTTATTCTTGCTTGCTTTAGAATTTAAATATATAAAAGACTTAGTTGACAGTAGCAAGAAAAATAAAATCCCAGAAAAATTAGCACTTGCTAAATTGTTAAGTAATAATAGTAGATATATTGATGATATTCTCGTTTGCAATTTGTTACATTTTAATCAAGTTGCTAAACTTATTTACCCTAATTCTATTCCCCTCACACAATGTAACGTAAATTATAAAGTTGAAAATTTTCTTGATATAAATATAGAGATTGTTAATGAACAGTGCATACTTAAAGTATATCACAAAGTTGATGATTTTAATTTTAACGTAATAAACTATCCTTTCCCTAGTAGTAATATCGATAGTAAAATAACTTATAATTGTTTTTATTCCCAGTTAATAAGATTTTGTAAAATTTGCACTAAAGTAGATGACTTTTGGGCTAGAGCTAGGTTACTATACAAACTCTTAGTGGACAGAGGTTTTGAGGCAAGTAAATTGTTCCATAAATTTAATCTTTTTAGAGTCAATTATTGTGACTGTATTCTAAAATTTGACATCAATAATTTTAATCAAGCATTTTTAACTTGAAGTTTCTTGTATAACCTCTGCTTACTTTTTGTCTGTACAGTATTTATTGTTTTTTGTCTGTATTTATTGTTTATCTTTTTCTTTTTCTATTATTAATATTAATATTGATGATTTTTTAAATTGATTGTTCTTGTTAAAAGAGTACTCTTTGTTTAAATCTGTTGTTACTTCATATTTTGAAATTATTTGTCTTTAGATTATATGTATTCATTGTCGATAGTATCAATTGCTTGCTTTTGCGATTTCCTTAGTTTATTTGTGCGATAAATGTAGGTTATTTGTAGGGTAGTTATTGATAGGGGTCACTTGAGGCATGCTATGCTTACAGGTACCTACCCAATAGCACTATCGTTAGTGAGTGCTGTACTGTATTTTATATATTATTTTGTAATAGTATAGATATCTTATCAATATTTGTATTTTGTACTATTGTTAATGTCTTGTCATGTTGCAAATTTGATTTTAGATAATATTTTGACATTTAACATGTAGTTTCTTTATTCATGCAGAGTTTAGTAAAATTTACCAGAACGTCCCCCCGGACTTCCCAAACTTGACTAATTCCTTTAACGTGACGATAGTGCGTTGTTATATGTGCGATTAGTTTGCTTGGGAAACAGATTAACTTGCTCATGTAGTAATGTACACCCTATGTGGTGGATTGTGTTCTTTTATTTAATAATTTTCATTTTAGTAATGTTGTTTCCACATAGTGACTTTGATAATTTAATTTGACTTTATATTGTCCTTGTCCCAATTTTGGTTTGTTTAGTTTGCAAGTTTTACATTTTAATTACACAAATCTTCAATTCTTCATAAAGGTTGTGGAATAAATTATGATTGGAGCCATACCTAACAGTGGGTTCCAGATGCCAGGTGGTGCAGGTAAACTCCCGCCAGTCCTGTTGTAGCAGTTGGGTTGGCTCGTTAACAAGGACCACACGGGGCTTCTTCTCTCCTCCATCCTTGTTCACATCGCTCTCACTACCGGGCTGTGGAGGGGGACAAGTAAACTTAATGGACGAAAATGCAAATCTGAGGGGACAATTGTAAAGTCTAACATCATCCTTTTTAGTACAAGAATACTAATATCTGTGAGGGGTAGTGGGCCTTTGCTCCATTCTGGGACAGAGTGCAAAAAGAATATTCTCCCTCTATAAAACTGGATATAATAAACGATAACATAAAAGGATGGCAACAAGAAAGGCATCTGACTGCATAATAGTCATCAATTCTGCCTTATGGTATCTGTACTTACCACTCCAGTGCACAGAGTCATATCCTCCAGAGCAATGACTCTTGCTTCCTGAAGTACTGTTGTTATTCACTTGCTTGTTTCGTCAAGGGGAATCCACGCAATGCGAGCTAAGCTCATTATTATCGCGCCTCCTTAACTGGGAATGTATTGCGTGAAATGCATGTTAAGTGTTTATGTATCGTTGGAATGGCTGTGGATGTGTGTGTAGTCTGTATTTTAGCCAATTGGCGACATCTGGAAACGAAGGCTTAGGGTTAATCTGTATGGTACCATTCTCACTACGGTACCAGTCTCACCCGAAGGCTTAGGTTGACCAGTAGCTTAGGTGAACCATATGATACCCATCTCGCTGTGAGGTACACACAGCTGCATCAAGTGTGTAAGGAAAGTAGCATTTATGTGACCAAAATGTTATATACAGTCCATCCTCCAAATTTGCGAGATTATGGGCGACATGTGACCTCGCAAATTTCAAATTTCAAACAATGTAGTTTATGGGAATAATTACTTATGGGCGGCACCCGCCGAATTTCCTAATTAATTAGTACAATTATATCGGTTATGGGACACATTTATACATACAGTAATCTCCCCCATACGAGACCTGTCATTATCCGAACCTCGCCAATTCCCGGACACGCCATGGGATATATAAATAAATAAAGTAAAGTTGTTTATGAATTTCAAAACATTTCGATTTGAAGCGCCAAGATTCTGAGTGACCGACATCGCCGATATAGGCCTACAATAATTTACTTATCATTACAGTACTTATTCTATCTTATAAACATAATAGTAGGTAGCCAACTTACCATAATACTAAATTATATTTCATAATAAACTTATATAAACCGAGTAATCTTGGCTGAACCGATACGCGTGTGGTTTTGTTTACCGCCGGTTTACTAAAGTGCCAACATTATCGATTTTCTTCGAGCCGACTCAAGCGGGAGTTTAAACCCGAAACATATTAGAAATAGAAATATAAATAGTTGTAAATGATAAGAAAATATTAAAAGGATGTGTCAGTTACCTTAAATAAATTGTTTGTTGACTTAACGTTTGGGCTCCGAGCCGAGGCTAGGCTAGGCACCCCTACTGGGCCTCTCCGCCTCTCTCTCCCCCACCCCGCTCGTCCTCCTCAGCCAACACAGCCGCCTCGCCTACCATCCGCCGCTTCTTCCTCGCAAATGTGGATTAGGGGGTCGCAAATTAAGAGGAAATGGCGGATTTCCCTTATAATTCTACGGGCTGGTTCGCACATGTGAAATCAACCTCGCAAATGTGGAATATTATATTTTTTCCAATTTTGACCCCCCCTCGCAAATTTCAAGGATCGCATTTTTCAAACTCGCATATTTGGAGGATGGACTGTACTATGTTATATGCATGTTGTTGAAGAGGCATTTATTTTATACTAGCCCACTGGACCTAGGCCATGAGAAGGTGTATGTGCAATACATTTAATGAGTCATACATAGTATGTCAATGAATTCTGAATACTGTAGATGAAAAGGAGCTTTATGTCTGAGGAGGTCATATGTCATTGTACAGATTTACAGCCCTTAGGAATTGACGAAGAGGGGTAAAGTCGAAGGAATCAGATTCAATAAAAATGTCTTGTAAGGAGTTGCTTCGTAGGAATCGCCTTCTTTCAGGTTCATATACGGGGCAGATACAAAGAAAGTGGTGGACGGTAAGAAGCGGGTGGCAATGCTGGCACTCCAGTGGCTGTCCCCGGAGACTAGACATCAAATAACCGTGGGCGAGGTGTGTGTGCCCGATGCGTAAACGTGTTAAAACGGCTTGATCCGTGCGGTTAGCATTAATAGAAGAAGGCCAGATACGTACAGTATGTCGTCCTTGATGGAGCGAAAGAGGCCAGTTAATGGTTGGGCCCTCCACTTAATGCGCCATGCGTCATGTACGCGCAGTCGGAGGACAGGGAGTATGTCCGCCGGCCGCAGTACTAATAGCAGCTCTTAAATTAATAAATATATATTTTACCCTAAAAGAACTGACAAACTTCTATTTATTAGTGGCCCCTCCATCATTGACGAACATGCCTATTACATAAGGCATCCTCTTCAAACACTAATCCGCCGTAGTTTGAATCTACCGCGCAGAGCATTTAAAAAACTGAGGAGCCTTCATCATGAGCGCACGCGACCTCACTCATGGCTTCAGTCATTATGAATTGGGTTCTCACTACGAAAAAACTTCGTAAAAAAAGAAAAAGAAAAAGAAAAAGAAAATAAGAATAACTATCTAATAAGCTTTCCATCATATCGTGGATGTACTTGTGTGGATCTCTGACCAGACGCTGATTCAGGCGTCATTCCTCCTTCTCTGCTCTGCGCTCAGCCTGCCCGGACGTGTCTCCCCACGCTCCGCTGGTTCCGCATTTGCTGCGTCCCTAGTGAGTTTTTTCTCATTTGTTTACTCCGGGATGTATCGAGTAAGGTTAGGATATGCGTAGCAGGAGTGTCCTGGGCTGGTTGCCCGCAGTGCAGTGTATTTTGGGTCGTGTGTTTGGGGCATCTATTTCGGATGTACCCTCGTGGTCCTGTTGTGGACATGTGAACTTTTTCACAGTTAGTTAGCTTGTGATGCAGGCGGCTTTCATTACGCGTTAATTATTGCTGCCTTTTATCTTTCTGATGAGGTAAGCTTTGCTTTCTGACGTTCCCAGTGTATTTTTCTTCACTTAGTGAAGTTTTTTCTGGGTCCCGAGTCAGTCTTCCCTTTGCCGGAAGTATTTGCTACAGTGGTGTGTTGGCGGTGGTTCCTGTTGTGATATTTCCAGTGTTTTGTATATATTTCAACATTTCTTATGCCGTCTACTTAGGCCTAGCCAGCCGCTCGTAGCTTTGCCACATGTACAAGTGTTATTGTTTATTATTTATAAATATGCCCTACTGTGTCATGTGTATCCGGGTTTTAGTTGTGTATTGGCTAATTCCTCGGACTATGTTTGTTTCCTGGTTTAGTTGTGTATTGGCTAATTCCACGGATTATTGTGTGGACTTAGGTTAGTCGTGCGTAGCTTCCCTCGTGTCCGTTGTACGTTCAGATGGTGTCTGTTCGGGGTGAGTTTCCTTCCGGCGGGTTTTTTCTCGGTTTCACCATGAAAAAAACCCGGCCGAGAGCCGTGTTGGGCCACACGTGGTTTTAACACAGGCTTGTGTCCCCGGCAATGAGGTGTCTGTGGCTCTCCAGGACTGCGTCTCCGTTGGTGCCTGGTTTCAGGCCCCCCTTGAATCCCGGCGGATTGGCTGTACCCATCTATAAAACGTTGTTCTTGCGAACATACGTTATGTAGTTTTTCTACCAGGTTTTACAAAACCACATGAAAAACCTAGCTGTTGTTAAGGGCTTTCCTCCCCGGCGATCTTTTACAAAGAAGTGGGGACAGGAACTTATGGGGTTAACGTTTTGACATCTCACCCGGCGGGTGTACCTTGGTAGGGTGGGATGAACAACTAAGTCATTCAGTTAGTTAACCAATCCATTTTTAAGTGATACTATATGTATCGCCGCCTTTATACTTACGGCGATTGAAGGTTCAATTAGGGTTAACATCGTTTTTCACACCCGGCGGGTGCTCCTAGGTGGAGGAAATAAGGAATTTACAATTCAATTTCGATTTAACCACTTAATTTAGTGATACAATTAGGTATCGCCGCCTTCAAACTTACGGCGATCTTTTTGTGACAATTCGTTAGAAATCAGATCTCGTGTCAGCCTGCCCTGTGTTATTCTACTAAAATATTTCAAGGGCCGGCGTCTTTTTGGGGGGTTGTTTTTGTTCCAAAATTGAATCTTGAGACAGTCACCACCAGAAAGACTATAATCGCCATGCTGGACCGTTATATTATGTCAGAGGGTATTCTTCACTTTCTTCAAAAGATTTGTTTAGATATTCTGAACCCCGCCGCGTAGCGAGCTGTGATCGTTGTGTCATTACATCTCGTTATCCGGTGGGTTATTAACACTTGTGTGCGAACATGTTGGGTTAACCTTATGAGCATTAATTCCTGGAAATTTTCTTTTTTTCCAGAGCTGGGCTCCGGCGGACCAATACAGACCCGGCGGTAGTTTTCCCCACCAGTCTCTGTCATGGCTACCTTGGCCCCAGTCTTTGCTTTATGCACTACCCCTGCTTGTGCCGGTATCCCTATTTTTGCGCATACTCTTTGCATAAGGTGTGTTAAATGTCTAGACCGTTCAAGGGGTCTCTGGGTAATGCGTAATTGTTCTTTTTGCTCCCAATTAGCTGTAAAGGTCCTTTGCGACAATGATAAGACCGCGGCAGTAGCGTTAAGAGAAGTAAGGCAACAGATGTCAGCCTACACTACGATTGTTGCGCATAAATCACTTCAATGTGACAACGTCCCTCTTTGGGATAGATTGCTCTTTGAACACCCTCCCCCTAAACGTTCCTCTAGAGTCACGAGTCATAAGCCGGCGGAGACTGGTCAGGGTTCTGTATCTTCTGCTGCTACACCGAAACGTCCAAGAGAGCCTACACCCCCGGCGTCCGCCTCCTCGTCTCGGGCGAGATCTCGGTCTAGGTCACCTCTCAGACGACAGTCATCTAGTCTTGCCTTTTCACCAGCGAGTAAGAAGAGTAGGACGGAAAGTTCCACCAGTGGTCACGGCGATGAATCCTCCAAATCAAAGAGTAGTTCACGGTCACACCGTAGCCATAAATCCTCCAAAAAGGATTCCCATAAACGAAAGTCCTCTCTACATTCACCAGCTTCTAGTGCCTCTCATCGTACCTCTACCCCAGACAGAGTTTGTGTTAGGTCTCAAGGGTCCAGTGCGGTGCCTGTCCCTAAAGAGGATTTACCCATTAATATTTTAACCCTGGAGTTGGAAAGTTCAGGGGGTTCAGTAATTGAGAATATTTCAGACTCCCAAGAGAGTGTAGGCCAGGGCCTCGGTGTTTGGCGGTTTGCTCAGCCAGGGTCTGACCACCCACGTCCGACTCAAACGAGTCACACAGTAGCTGATGTCCACAGGGACGCGGCGATCCCATCCTCTATTCCTGACTTATCTTGGCAACAAGGTACCCCAGCTTCGGAGGGATCTTCTCAGGAGGATCAGGAGAAGAAAGACGAGGTTTCAATAATTTCGGAGATGGAAGGGCAAGAGTCAGGCTCAGGCTTAGACGCCGCGCAGGATATTAATGATTCACCTGTAAGTTCATCATCAAACCAATTTGTTACTGCGCAAGAAATTAATGGGCTGCTTTTTTTTTTTTTTTTTTTTTTTTTCTATATTCCAACTTACTTCCTCTCGGGCATAGGCCGAGAGCCTTAACATTCACCGCTTTACAATGAACAGTGAAGCCCGTGAGGTCTTGTTCCAGTCTAGGGAGTGAGACATGTGAAGCACGTAGAGTACAACGAGCACCTGCCATCTTGCCTTCACATGAGGCACGGTGCTCACTCATGGCCCGAAACGACCCCATCTCTGAAGCCATCTCGTTCCCGTGCTTCACTGTCTCACCCTCTACACTCGGAAATCTCACACTTACACACACACAACGCCACCTGTTGAGCAGATAACTCACCAGGCATTGCACCCCTATAGCATATTTTGAATATGGGAATATTCATACAGTGCTATTTAATCAGGGAACAATGAGGGTATTTTATTGACGTTTCGGTGGGCTTTGTGGTAATGCACTGATACTAGGTACAGCACAAATTCCATCCCAATAATATCTTCCCATTGATACATCGGGATTTGAACCCGGGACCTTTGGATTACCAGGCCAGTGGCAAGACCACTCCACCACACCTTCCCTTACTCATGCTTTATCTAAATTTTTTGGCCAACAACAGGAAACCCCCACAATGGACTTGGGGGCTCCCACGACAAGTTCTACGGTACGGCCTCTGATGACTTCGATTGCTTTATCTAAGATCCCTAAACCCCCCCCCACTCTGTCAACAGTGGTTACTAGGCCTGCTACGGCGGCATTGACAACTTCAAATGTCAGGGTCATCACGGATGTCAATCCACCCCCTCTAGACAAGGCGCCTCTCAGAAAGGTAGCTATGCCCTTGCTTTATGGGCCAGACGAGTCATGGGTCCTTTTGACCCCGACTAAACCAGAGCTCGCCCAACCTACCTTGTCAGGGGAACTCCCAGTACCGCGTGAGTGGGTCATCCAGGGCAATAAATCAAAGAAATTAAGGGCCTTGGATAATTTGGGAAATGTACTAGACGTAAACATCAAGGCTATACCTAGTTATTATCACCAAGACTATTTTGTGTATGCTACTAAGCCAGCTTTACCCTCTGCCTCAGCTTCAAAACTATTTTCAGACTGGTCTAAGCTGGATGGGTTTAATGATATTAAGACTCTGTCAGCTCTCACTCCTGAACTTGATTTACAGACCGTCACAGACGAAGCAGCTAATCCAGTTTTGAAGGTGGGGCAGTTGGGTCCAGGACCTTGGGTAGATTGGGAGATAGAGGCTCAAAACTTTGCAACCACATTTACTTCTAAATCTTCCCACCAGATCCCTCAAGATACTCATTCGTGGTTCTCCATGCCGGTAGGTTCTGCAGGCGGAGTCCCGTCAGCTTTGTTTTCTTTCCTAGCTGCCCCTAAGATTAATCTTTGTGAGCTAAAAGACCCTTTCACTACCCCTACCCCTACTCACCTAGACAGAGAATTTAGGCTAAGGGGGAAAGCTTTTCGCCTGTTCTCTCAGTACATAGTGTATCAACAGGTGGCTAAGTCTTTACTGCGGTCCACTCAGGCAATCGCAGATGCGGATGCCAGAAGATCGGTTGAATTATCCCAGCGACTGCTCCTCCAGTCGTCAATCCAATCCTTGGGTGACATACGCACCGCCTTGCTTGAGGCGGTACGAGCAAGACAAGATCTCAGAATGTCTTTAGTTCGCAAGCTACCTGATCGCATTGCGAATCAGGTGGTCATGTCACCAGTGCTTACTCCCTCTTTAATGTCCCCTGAAGTGTGGCGAACGGTGTTCAATATGGCACAGGCCTTTAAGCACAGTCCCACCCCTTCTAAGAAACCTGAATTTAACTTCCCCAAACCCAGGCCAACCGCTAAAGCGCAGCCAGGGGGATCTAAACCCTTTCTTCCGCCTAAGTCCTCCCACTCCCCCCAAGGTCAGTACAGGCATAGACAGAGTAGGTTTTCAGGTCAGAGAGGACGCGGCCAGAATAAGCCAGGTCAGGGCCAGTCTTCGGCCAACACCAGCCAGCCGGCAAAGCGTCCAGCACCACCAACCCCACCATCAGAAAACTAAAGTCTCTCTCACTCCCGGTGCCAACCTTAACCCTTCAAACCCGGTTGGTACACACGTGTACCATTTTTTTTTGGCCCCAGGAACCCGGGTGGTACTACATTGTACCATTGCTTGAAAGCCTGTGAGCTTCGTGTGCGAGGCGTCGGTCCGACGCATGTAAACAACAGCCGGCTGGACCGACGCTCCGCATCTCCGGCCACAAGAAGGAGAGCGTCGCTTGTTCGTGTGTGCCTGTATGTTGTTGTTCAGTATCGAAAAGTGGTGTAAAGTGGCTGGTTTGGCCATAAAGTTATCTCCAATGAAATCATCATCACAGCTCACCCAGTTGACTTAGAGAGCTCTACTTAAGGCCATTTTACAGGTAAATAACACAGCTACGCTTGGGGATGCGCGGGAATGCGGGAAGCAGTCTGATTAACGAATATACGGTAGCCTAGCCTAGACGTTTTTCGGCCAAAACACCCGGATTTCGAGGAATATATATATAATATATAGCCGGGGCCGGTGGGTTAAGGCCGGAGGACCCGAGGGTAGTACAGCCGGCGAACCCTTGTCTGCTAACTGGGTCGTTCCGAACGTGTCACCAAGCATGGCCATTAAACACTTGGGCACGGATGGTGGCACGCAAAGGCATCACTTGGCAGTGGCTCCGGCGACCTCGCTTACGTCAGCCGACAACGGCGAATTTTGTTTCTTTAGAGGTGGAGTCACTGGTCCAGGAAATGATTGCCAAGAATGTCATCATCCCGGTCCCCCCAAATTACCCTGTATTCACGTCCAAACTATTTTTGGTTCCCAAAAGGGACAGTGTTCAGATGAGGCCGGTCGTAGACCTGTCTTATCTGAACCTTCACATTCACAACGAATCTTTCAGAATGTTAACAGTACACCAAATCAGGCTAACACTTCCGCCGGGAGGTTGGATGTGTTCACTAGACCTGACAGACGCCTATTGGCACGTATCGGTCAACAAAAGATTTCAAAGGTTTTTGGCCTTACGGATCAGGCACCAAAATTTTGTTTTTCAAAGGATGCCGTTCGGCTTGAACCTAGCACCTCGATTATTCACAAAATTAGTCCGGCAAGCCCTGATGCCATTGTTAAAACAGGGGATCAGAGTGTTGTGGTACCTAGACGACTGGCTGGTGGTGGCAGAGACACAACAATTATGCATCAAACATGTCAATATCATTTTAAATCATGTCAAAACTCTAGGCTTCAAGGTAAATCTGGTAAAGTCAAACCTTGTTCCCTCACGAGTAATTCAGTGGATAGGGCTGGTCTGGGACACGGCCGCTCTCACTCTGAGTCAGAGTGTGGACAATCGCAACAGGTTTCGCAGGAAACTGTTCATGTTTCTTCACAGTCTGACTACGACGCGGAGGGTCTGGGAGTCTCTGGTCGGCTCTCTCAACTGGATTCAACTAACTGTCAAGTTGGGCCGGTTGAAAGTAAAACGATTAATATTGGAAGGCAACAAATATTTCCCGCTCTTACCGGCGGGAAAATTATGGCCCATCCCAAAATTAATCCACACCTTGCTAGCGGTCTGGGCAAAGAGGGAAACGTTGCACTCAATAATGTCATGGACCTCTCCTCCACCAACGGTATGGGTAGACACGGATGCGTCAGGCACAATAGGGTGGGGATTTCAGTCAAATCAGGGGCACCAGGGTCAGGGGCTTTGGTCCCACTTAGAAATCTCTCACATCAATGTCAAAGTGATTGCAGAGCTCTCCCATCCACAAGTGGATCTATTTGCGTCCGAAGAGACTCACAAACTCCCTCTATACCTCACCCGCCGGGCGAAAACGCCGGCAGGGGGGCCAGACGCCCTAGTGACAGACTGGAACAGATGGAGCTCCATCTATCTGTTTCCGCCGCCAGATGCGTCACTAATGTGCCACGTAGTGAACAAACTACGAGATTATCGAGGCTTAGTCTCGCTAATCGCGCCCCTGTGGCCGGCGCAGTTGTGGTACCAGCAATTGAAAACGTGGTGCCCGGACCCGGTATCGCTCCCGGTCGGGTATTTCCACTTAGACACGATTGGCAACCTAGCGACCTCGCTGACTTTTGCATTATGGACATTCAGGAGGCCAAGTGGCTAGCACCATACGGTAGAGATGTGACCAATAAATTAATCAATCAATATACTCAGTCTACGAAACGACAGTATCACTCACATTGGCAAGCCTTTACTTCCTGGATCATCAGAACGGAACAGAATGTGCCGTCAGTGGCTTTAGTTTTCAATTATTTAAATTATCTGTTTGAGCAGAAACATTTATCTGTGGTAACATTAAAAAATCACTTAACTGCGATTAGAGTGCCCTTTTTAGACCCTTACAGGTCTCTCCATACCGGTGGCGGAGGAAACAGGTTTTATGAGAGCATGTTTTAAACTTCGCCCACCTCCCCGTCAGCTCATGCCTACTTGGTCTCTCGACAAAGCTTTGTCTTTACTTCACTCTCGTCTGTACCAAAATACTGCAGACTTTGCATTACTCTTAAAAAAGGCGGTTTTCCTTATGGCTTTGGCCACCGGGAACAGAGTGTCTGAGCTGGCGGCGATGAGCAACACACCTAATTGCCTTAGGTTTGGTAGACTTAATGAATGTATTTACATTGCACCTTCCCCAGGTTTTGTAGCCAAGAATGAGCACAGTGCACACGTGTTTTCTGAGTCACGGTGCCGGCGTTAAAAAGGGGAAAGGTGCATCATAATCTATGTCCCAGTGCAAGCTCTAACCAAATATTTGAGAGTAGCTCCTCTAAACCCCCAAGGTGCTTTATGGGTAGCAAGTACGGGTAAACGCTTACTTAAACGGCGATTAGCCTCTCTTCTGGTCTTAGTCATTAAAGAGAGTAATCCCGGCGTTGTGGGTAGGGCCCACGATTTACGCAAATGGGCAGCCTCTTTACGTTTCCTGAAAAATTTTTCAGTAGAAGATATCGCGTCCACTCAGTTGTGGGCGTCTAATCATACGTTTTTGTCTAGATACTTGTCAGTTGCTCTAGACAAACCTTCCTTACCATGTATAGCTTTAAGGCAGAGGGTCTAGGTGGCCCTGCAGTCACTTTGTTTACTTTCACGGGGAAGGGGGGGGGGGGGGGTGCAGTCAGTTGACATAGGACACCCTAGACCCCGCCGGAGTATGAGAGCTGTGATACAATTTAAGGTTAATGTGATATGAAAATTTCTCAGCGAGAAATTGTGCTAGTACAATGTTAGTACAAAACAACGGGGTTGTTATAGTAGTTTTAGCTGAGAAAGCAATTTAATATTAGAACAGTGGAGATCCTTTGCAATTTATCTCCACGATTATTTTGGGGTTTATTATGTGCACATATAAACTTATAACTTGTTATTTTTGTCACCACTCGTTGAGTGGGGTGCCTTTGTACCTACAGATCTGTGTTCAGAATCTTCAGGGTTACCCATTTTTTGTCAGGCAGGCTTCTTTGAAGCACGCACCTGCCTGAACCCCTTTTTCTTGTATAATTTTCGGCCTACGCCATGTTTAAATATATTTTTCAAAAGTAAGAATACTATGTGGTTGTTTTTATTATCTGCTTTTCTAGAGTTATGATATGATTACGAATGTCCCCCCTCCAGTCTTAGAAATCAGGCATGTTCGTCAATGATGGAGGGCCACTAATAAATTATAGGTTTGACTCCTGTAAGGAGATAAAGAAAACCTAATATTTAGTAGTGGCCCCGTAATCATTGACGACTGGGGCCCTCCCGACCATCCCCTTCCCCATTCGTTGATGTATTGAGGATTTTGGTTTACTTGATATGTCAGTGAAGGAGGAATGACGCCTGAATCAGCGTCTGGTCAGAGATCCACACAAGTACATCCACGATATGATGGAAAGCTTATTAGATAGTTATTCTTATTTTCTTTTTCTTTTATTTTTTACGAAGTTTTTTTCGTAGTGAGAACCCAATTCATAATGACTGAAGCCATGAGTGAGGTCGCGTGCCGCTCATGATGAAGGCTCCTCAGTTTTTTTAAATGCTCTGCGCGGTAGATTCAAACTACGGCGGATTAGTGTTTGAAGAGGATGCCTTATGTAATAGGCATGTTCGTCAATGATTACGGGGCCACTACTAAATATTAGGTTTTCTTTATCTCCTTACAGGAGTCAAACCTATAATGGAAGGTGAAACATTATTTATGGTATGGTACCTACCTATCACCAGCCTTTGACATTACTGTAAATTACCTGTTTAAGGGTAAGGCAGACGTGAAACAAAAATATTTAATTAAAACACTTGTGCTTGATGTATGTACAGTATGTACTTACTCTAGTTGTACTTACTCTAGTTGTATTGCGGGAGTGAGCATGCTCGTTATTTTCCCGCCTCCTATATGTGTAGGTGTTATATGTATCGTTGGAATGGCTGTGGATGTGTGTGTAGTCTGTATTTTAGCCAATTGGCGACATCGGAAACGAAGGCTTAGGGTGGATCTGTATGGTACCATTCTCACTATAGACGGTACCGTCTCGCCCGAAGGCTTAGGTAGCCATCAGCTTAGGTGAACCATATGATACCCCATCTCCGCCTTGTACCATTTTTTGCCAACACCCAGATGGGACGTCACAAAGTCGTCCACTTATTCCAGGTACCCTATTACAGCTAGGTGAACTGAGGCTAACACATGAAAGGAGACAAGCCCAATTTGTCTCCGCCCCGGCCGGGGATTGAACCCCCCGACCCCTCGTGTGTGAGACGAGAGCTCTACCTACTAAGGCTACGGGCTGTACTTACACTAGTTGTACTTACACTAGTTGTATTTGCGGGAGTGAGCATGCTCGTTAATTCCCGCCTCCTAAGATATGTTTGTCATACCGTGCTTTGAAACTATGCACTGATGGTGCAGACCACTACTTCGGCTGGCAATTTGTTCCACCCACTAATCGAGTTGCAGGAAATCTTTTACTTTTCAGATCAGATTACTATTAAGCACTTTTAGTTTGTAGCTGTGACCTCTGTTCTCTCACCTCCATCCCTCTCTATGAAGTTTTCTTGGTTGATTTTGGTCAATTACCTCTAACACATTTGTATATCTGAATTTGCTGTCCTCGTTTCCTTCTCTGTTCCAGTGTAGGTAGATTCAATCTCTCGAGCCTCTCTTGGTACTTCCAAATTTTCCAAACCTGGGATCATCCTCGTAGCTGCTCTCTGTACCCTCTCAATTTTGTGGATATGTTTCTTCATGTGAGGGGACCACACCACATATTGCATATTCCATCCTGGGTCTTATTATTGCCGTTATTATTTGTTTCATGGTGTTTTCATTAAGATAATTGAAAGACATCCTGATATTTGCCAATAGTGCTAGTGATTCTCTCACTATCTTATTTACGTGGCTTTCTGGAGACATGTTATCCTTAAATTCTATCCCCAAGTCTTTTTCTTTTTCTGCTTTGGGAATCACTTCGTTTCCTAGTTTATAATCTTTTCTAGGTCTGTACTTGCTTTTACCCATTTCTAGAGTCTTACATTTCCCTGCATTGAACTCCATATTCCATTTGATGCTCCATTCATGGATCTTTTGCAAATCTGCTTGGAACTCAAGGCAATCCTCCTGGGTTCTGATCGTTTTAAGCAGTTTAGCATCGTCCGCAAACATGCTCATGTAGCTTGTTAGTCCCTCAGGTAAGTCATTTACAAATATTAGAAACATGATTGGGGCTAGGACAGATCCTTGTGGTACCCCACTCGTAATTTGAGTCCAGTTTGACGATTTCCCCCTTACTGTTGTTCTCATCTGTCTTCCGCTAAGGTAGCTCTCCATCCATTTCAGCAGTTTGTCTCCTACTTTTCCCTCATGTTTTAATTTCCACAGCAATCTCTTGTGTGGAACTTTGTCAAATGCCTTTTTAAAGTCTAGGTAGGCACAGTCTACCCATCCTTCCCTCTTGTCCACTGTGTCTATTACTCTAGAGTAAAAACTCAACAAGTTGCTTACACATGATCTGCCTCCTCTGAATCCAAATTGTCGGTCAGTAATTAATCTTTTGGATTCCAGGTAGTTAACCCATTTGTCCCTTATTAATCCTTCCAGAATCTTCATGAGGATGCTCAATAGTGATACAGGTCTATAGTTCAGTGGTTTATCTCTGCTTCCTCCCTTAAATATAGGAATAATGTTTGCTCTTTTCCATTCTGTAGGTACTATCCCTGTGTCCAATGATTTGGTCATTATGTCGTATAACGGTATACTCAGTTCCTTAGCATTTTCTTTAATAATCCAGCCTGATACTCCGTCCGGTCCAGCGGCTTTGTTTGGGTCCACCTTACTCATTTTGTCTATGAGCTCTGGTCTGTTAAATGTGACTTCCGGCATTTCCTCTGTACCTATCTCATTGGATTCTGGTGCAATGAATTCTCCTTCTTTTGTAAATACTGATGCAAAATTTCTATTTAGTTCTTCCGCAATCTCTGTATCCTCTTCTATGATTCTGTTTCCACTTTTAATCTTTACGATCGTGGCTTTTATCTTCCTTTTGCCGTTTACAAACTTGAAAAAACATTTTTGGATTCTTTTCATAGTTCTCCACTATCCCTTTCTCATGGTTTGCCTCTGACCTCCTCCTCATTTCTGTGTATTTGTTTCTCTCCTCTTTATACTTTTGCCTGTTATCTTCCGAATCCCAGTTTCTCATCTTTTTCCAGGCTTTGTTTTTTGCTTCCTGTGCTTGCCTACATTCGCGGTTAAACCATACTTTGCGATTACTTTTTTTCCTTTTATTAACGTACTTAGGGACAAAAGTTTTTATACCAGTATCATAGATCTCCATGAATGCCTGGAGTTTTTTGTCTACCTCACTTTCAGATAACACCTGATCCCAATTTTGTGACTTGAAAAAATCCTGTAGTCCTTCGAAATCGGTTCTGGAATACATCCAGTGATTTTCCTTGTGCTTTTCCCTTCCCTTGGGTAGATTATACTTCAATAGTAAGTCTATGTCTAGAACTGCATGGTCGCTTTTTCCTAGTGGGCATAGGTACTGAATACTTTGAACCTCCTCCTCCCTTCTTGTGAATAGAAGGTCCAATCTAGCTGGTTGATCACTTCCCCTTACTCTTGTTGACTCTTTTACATGTTGGTATATAGAATTTTCCATGGCCATACTTAAAAATTCATAGCCCCAACTTTCCTCCCCTGCTCCGGCTTCAAGATCTTCCCAATTCACTTCCTTGCAGTTAAAGTCCCCACACATGACTATTTCATCCTTTGAAGCCAAGATATTTCCTAGCACACTAATTGTTTCCTTACGCATTAGGCTATGCTCCTCCTTACCCCATGTCTTCGTCTTGGGAGGTACATACGCTACTATCACCACTATTTTTTCGTTTCCACCAATCTCTATTGCTAAAACTTTTGCTGTTGAAGTTTCTAGTTTTATCTCAGACACAATCAAATCTTTCCTAGTAAGGATGCACACTCCACCTCCATGTCGAAATTTTCTGTCCCTCCTCCAAATCCTATATTCAGACCATCCTAGCAAATTTATATCAAGGTCTTCTCTTAGTTTTGTCTCAGTGAGACATACTATTTCTGGTTTCTTAGTATTGAGTAAGTCTGTTAGTTCTAGTTTCTTAGAGATTAGCCCATCGACATTGCTATATAGAATCCTTATACTTTCTAGTCCCCCATTACCTGCTCCAAGCGCCTTATCTGCGGCGGACTGTTCCCTACCCTCTTTTATTTTTAGTTTCTTTTTACCGAAAGTTTCATAATCATGTATTATATTTCATATAATCATGAAAGTTTCATGTGTGTGTGTGTGTATGTATGTATGTATGTATGTGCATGTATATACTCAGTCACATATCCCATAGCTGGGGGTGGCCGACTCGAGATGGAGCCCGAACAGAAACAACAAAACATAAAAAATAAAAAAAATAATAATAAATAAATAAATAAATAAATAAATAAATAAATAAATAAGTAACAAATAAAACTCGCACACATCTAGGTCACCCAGAGAAGACACAGAGACCAAGGATCACTCCAGCACTCCCCCTGTCTCAGACCTCACAGAGAGGTTCCGGTCTCAACAGGCAGACACGCAGCGAAACTACAGCACTTCCAGGCATGGCCCTTCACAACATACACCAGCTTCCCGGGCCAGGCGCCTGACAGACTATTATCAAGTCCAACTGGCGCCTAACCCTCTCTCCCTATGACCTATTCACTCATCTATTTACAAGCATTTTCCATTCATTCCAATTCATTACCACTCCTCTTAACTATTCTTCAGTCATGTCTTTATCTTCCAACGCATTTATTACACCATCTCTCCACCTCATCCGAGGTCTTCCTCTCAATCTATTTCCCTTTATTTCTGACTCATATATTCTCTTTGTAAGCCTTTCATCTCCCATTCATTCAACTTGTTCATACCTGCATAGCACCCTTCTTTCCACTCTGGCCGATAAGGGTTCCTGTTGTCCTACTCTCATACATACCTCTTCATTCCTAAATCTGTCTCTACTCGTTATCGTTACTCCACACATACTCCTCCAGCAGCTCATCTCCATCACATCCAACCTTCTTTTCTCTTGTACCTTCAGTTCCCATGTCTCAAACCCATACATCACTGTTGGTACAACTATCCCTAGATACATTGCACTTTTAGCTTTCATTCAGAGATTCATCACCTTCCATATACTTTCCATTGCTCCAAAAACTTGCCTTCCTTCACACACACTCTGTCTTACCTCCATTCCCACACCTGCGCCCCTGCTTATCACTCCTCGTAGATATTTTAAACACTCTATTTGTTCTAGCATTTACCCATATAGTTGTACATTTAGATTTACCCTACGAACATCTCTATTACACACCATCACTTTACTTTTATTGATATTCACCCTCAGCTTCCTCCTCCCACATACCACTCCAGACTCTTTCACTACTGTGCTTGATATCTAATTAAAATTATTACTAAATCTGGGAAGCTTATAATTTATGTAGCACAATTATTTTGTATTTATGAAGCTGAGTCAACTGTTTTCATGAAATAAATATCAGTGTATTCTGAAAATTACTACCAGTATAAAATGAAATAAATAATAGATTTGTGTATTAGAAGTGCAGTCTAAAAGTATGCTTCAGAATAAAGGTCAACTAAAGTTGAGTAACCCATAAACAACGAGCGTCCTTTATAGAGGTTTTTGTGGTGCAATGCGAGCGTCCTCTATACAGCCAGCGCATTAAAACCTTTTAAAACACCTGTGACATTCAAAACAAAGCAATATGTGATTAGGTGAGATAATTCCCCTCCATTACTTTCTACCACTCCTCCATATGTGTCCCAACCATCCCCCCTTTTCCCCCCTCCTTAATTATTAGCAATTTTTCCTCTTATTCCCCCTTTTATCGGGTAATTTTCCTCACGAATTTCCCTCACGCGGTCTCTGTAACATGGACGAGGCAGCTAGAGATCCTTGCAACACAGAGACTTCTATTGAAAGCCCTCAGTGTCGCACTGGAGGTTGGAGAGTAAGGGCTATCGCCGCTCAGGCTCTCGCCTCATGATACAACCGTCTTTTTCACCCCCGAAATGCTATTCCCACATCTTTTATTGCTCTAAAATGTTCATATGTTCATATTAAAAGTAAAATAGGCACATATGGATAAGTAATAATGATATACAGTATGGTAAATATGACAATTTTCGTCAAAATTGAACCAAATACTGTACAGTACCTTCGCATGGCGGGCACTTTAAAAAACAGAGGCTTCGCCGTTTAAAGGTTAATACTAAAAGATTGGAAGGTAAGGATGTGCGAAAGGTGAAATTAATGTGTGGGAATATACTAAAAGATGAGGTAAATAATGTGGAGCCGAGGAAGCGGTTAAGTATTAAGAGTATCAGTGAAGAGGTGAGCAGGCTTGGTTGGTTTAGGCATGTGAAGAGGATGGATGAACAAACTTGGTAGATGAAATGCAAGTCAATGAATATGGATTGAGCTGCACAAAGGGGTAAACCTAGAAAGATGTTAAATCAGGTGCCAAGTTCTGATCTTATATTTTAAAACTTGATAAGTGAAGCAGTCCAATATATTGCTGCCTGGAATGCCTACATTAGGACATGGTAATAGTGTGACTAAAACTGTATCTCTTATAGATCATTCAGTCTTTAAATTGTATGTATGTATGTATGTATGTATGTATGTATGTATGTATGTATGTAAGTATAACTTACCACTTTTGTTTTCCTTGCCTGAATAATGCAGCAAGAATTTCATAAATATTATTGGTAATCTTCAACACTATACAAATTATTTGCTAGAAGTACAAGTTTAATGTTATACTAGTCACATACTGTATGGCACATATATCCAAAAAACAAGTCTTGAAAAACAATCGGTAATTCTTAAAATCAAGGGTAAAGATATAAAAACAACTTCCTTAATAGTGCATGAGGATAAATATACTGTAATCCTAATATAATTATGATAGCCGCTACTTTCTGATGGTTCCATACAGTATACTGCAAGTAAAGTGTACTGCATATAAAATTTGACTATAAGAATCTTCCAGAATTATTACATGTTTTGGAATATATATTTAATAAGATTTATATATACTGTATACTGTACCTGTAATAGGAATATAATTTTACTTTTCATGTACATAGGGTGGCACTTAGTTTGGTTACCCAGTGACCAGGGCAGATGTTTTCTTGTTTCTTAGTTGTCGAGTTAAAGAGCAGTAAAAAAAAATTCCATACACCCTATCATGGATTGTGTAGTACCGAATTCGCCGAGGACCCGGAAGAGGCTGCTCAGAGGCACCAAGACTTGTGGGACTTATTGGACTGAATGGAGTGGAGAGGCGATGGATGGTGACACTCGTCAGGATGAAGTGGCAAGGTGATGAAGAGAGGCGAGAATGAGGGAATTTACGAAACCCCAGAGGCACAGGGAGACACGGGGCACCAACAACAGGAACCCCGAGGAACCCCAAAATAAGTTGCAGATTTGTTGGGCCTGAGCCAACCAATATGTTGGTATCGTCCTGGCAGCGGACAACCATGGGACACTGGCCTGGCAGATTCCAGAACCTCAACTTCCTAAGATCAAATTGGTGTCAAAGTTGAAAAGCCGGCTCAGAGGCATAACACAAGATGTGGAAGATGAAGAAGGACAACATGGAGAAAGAGGTAGATGCAAAGTGAGAGGCCACAGAGTCGTAGATACAAGAGACAACAATCGGAGCTGACTAAAGATGCCTGCAATATAACAATGGGTTGCAGCTCTGAAAGAGTGTCACCGTCCATGACCGCAGCAGCGAAGAAACTTGCCGATGTCCGATCCTGGGTAACCGATTTCAGCACCATTCCTGTATATGCATGCAGTATAATTCCTGTACTTGTGAATCCTACCATTTTATCTTTGGTGTCCTTGACATAGGAAGCAATGAGGTCATGGAGGAAGAAAAAGTTCTCAGCATCGACAGCAACAAAAATGTGGTCCTGGAATTCTGTCACCAGTGAACACTCCACCTTCGGCTTTTCATCTGTAAGACAGGATGTTATTTTTGCATTAGTTGAATAATCTTAAAACATATACCCTAAATAACAACATAGCAACATAAATTTGTAACAAATCAAATTCAGATAATAGGCTACAAACAAATCTCAAAGCAGTGGATGAGGATGCCTTTCCTCAATGTTTCAGTTCCAGAATGCCTTGAATAACAAAATTGACAGTTAGTTACTATGCCACTCTTCCACAATTTCCCACTGGCATTATGGAGTAAAAGGAAGATCATTTGAATGTACAGTCTTCTTGTCGTATTTACCTGCCCCACCTTCAAATGTTACAAACACTATGGATGACAGCCACCAACCACTTCCACCCATCTTTTGAAGGACCCCAAACATTTGTCACCAACTTACAAATGGCATCAGCCAGTTCACAGGAAGACCAGTCCATAGTAATAATAATCCATAGTTAAGCCATCACCAGTTTACCAAACCACTTGACCCTTTTAATCAGATGATGCCAATTTGTTTTCATTTTAGTTGCAAATATACACATACCTGTACAAACATATAAGTTTAAAGACCGCTTCGTCCACAGAGAGTGTGGTTGCAGTCATACATCCTAAATGGTGGATTTCCAGGCGACACTGTTCTGAGCTGCCTCTATGTTGAGATCGGGCCAAAGTACCTGATTCCATGTCTTTCAGGTCTACCCCTACGTGCAGCTCCCCCCACTTTCATAGTTCGACATTTCTTCATCCAGTTTTGATCATCTATTCTCTCCACATGTCCAAACCAACCCAACCTACTCCTACGCATCCCCTCACTGATACTTCAAATTTCCAGACGCCTTCTTAGTTCCTCATTCTATACCCAATCCCTGGGGTTTACCCTACATACCCATCTCACTAATCTCTTTTCCATCCATTTCATTCTACAGTAAAAATATCTTCCCATTTAACCGGCCACGTTTTCAAGGTACAGTATATGTCATTACACTTCTAACACACGAGGCATACACCATCCCTTTAAGGTGAAGTGAGAGACCTCTCATGGTCAAGAGAGGTAACAGTTCTCTGAATTTCACCCAGCAGCTTGTGACTCTGGCAATGGAAGCAGATTAAGCACAACCTCTGGCAAAAACCATATCACCCAAGAAGCAAATTTTGTTCACACACTTCCACCGACTGGAAGACAGGCATAATAGTCCCACTATATAAGGGTAAAGGGGAAAGAGGAGTGTGTGGTAACCACCGAGGAATATGTCTTCTAAGCGTAGTAGGGAAGGTGTACAGTAGAGTAGTGATTGAGAGTGTGAGAGCGAGAACGGAGAAATGGATAGGTGACGAACAGGGCAGTTTTAGGAAGGGAAGAGGATGTGTAGATCAGATTTTTACCCTGAATTGTGTTGTGGAGAAATATCTGGAGAACCAACAACAGTTGTATGTTGCCTTTATGGACTTGGAGAAGGCCTATGACAGACTGGATAGAGCATGTATGTGGAAAGTACTTAGAATATACGGAGTACTGTAGATGGCAAGTTGCTGAAAGCAGTGAAGAGCATGTATGAGGGTGCAAAGGCGGCAGTATGGGTGGAGAATAAGCAGAGCGAGTTCTTTGATCTGAATGTTGGGTTGAAACAGGGGTGTGTGATGTCCCCGTGGTTGTTTACTGTATATATGGATGGAGTCATGAGAGAAATACAAGGAAGAGCAGTGGATGTTGGTGTATCGCTGATAAGGGAGGGAAATGAGTGGAAGCTACCTGTACTGCTGTTTGCTTATGATACAGTTCTGACGAGTGATAATAAATGGGAGTTGCAGGGTCTGGCAAATATGTTTGGAACAGTGTGCGAAAAACGGATTCTGAAGGTAAATGCGGGGAAGAGCAAGGTTATGGTCTTCGAAAGGGGTGAAGCCACAGAGTGTGAGGTGAAGTTGAACGGTCAGGCTATGGAGATTGTCAGCTCTATTAAGTATCTGGGCAGTGTGTTGAGTAAAGATGGGACTGTGAATGAGGAGGTGCGGGAGAGGGTGCAACAGGGGAAGAGGGTTGTAGGAACGTTGAAAGCAGTAACAAGAAATAGGGTGGTCAGTATGGAAGTGAAGAAGTCCTTGCATGACAGTGTGGTAATCCCGACACTAACTTACAGAAGCGAAGCATAGACGTTCGGGAAGAGACTTAGATCAGGAGTGAGAGCGGTGGAAATGAGTTACTTGAAAAGTGTGTGCAGAGTTACATGGAGGGATAGACAGACGAATGAGGAAGTAAGAAGGAGGTGTGGTGTGGAGGTAGATGTGCTGGAAAGTGTGAAATGGAACAACTTGAGATGGTTCGGCCATATGGAACGTATGGAAAGCGAGAGATTGACTAAGAGGGTGTACGAGAGCGAGGTGGAAGGACAGAGAGGGAGAGGTGCACCGAAGGAGAGGTGGAAGGATGGAGTGAGGAAGTATATGAATGAAGGCGGTGCTGGTTGGGAGGAGGGGCATCGACTGACTGGGGACAGAGGTGCATGGGGGCGGTTCGTTCGTGGCCACCTCTTCGGGGATTGCGGCGTCGGGCGATAGAGTCTGGCATCAATCCTTATTGTCGAAGATGTCACACTACGGCCTTGCATCATTAGTTCCACTAATTTCTTCTTATCTTCATAACAGAAAAATACGTGTAATGGTAGATGGCCTTTATTCTCAATTTCACTCAATAAATGCTGGTGTTCCCCAGGGATCAGTTTTGGCCCCAATTCTGTTCCTCATTCATATCAATGATCTCATATCTACCACTCATAATCCAATACATTCCTACGCAGATGACTCAACACTCCACAGTTCCTTCACATTTACCAATTCTTTCACCCAACCCGATCTTATAAATTCAAAAATAAACACTGCAATTTCTCTGAACCAGGACCTTTCTAGAATTAATGGATGGGGACAAAAGAATCTAGTTTCCTTTAATGCACAGAAAACCAAATACATTCAATTTTCTAACCGACAGAATCTCACTGACTCCCATATATTTTTTAATGATGTAAATATTCCCACTTCCCCTAGTATTGACATTCTCAGTGTAACATTAACTACTAACTTGAGCTGGACACATTATGTTAGAAGCATTGCTAAGAATGCCTCTAAAAAACTGGGACTCCTGTACAGAGTTCGAGAATTCTTCACTGACGAGCAGTTGGCCGTGATATATAAAAGTTATGTGCGTTCTCAGATGGATTACTGTTCACCTCTGTGGGGTGGAAGTGGAGTGGTTGCATTGAGGCAGTTGGACAAAATTCAAAATAAAGCTATTAGATTAATCAATAACCCTGCAATCACACAGGACCTTCCTACATTATCCATACGAAGAAACGTTGCATCCCTTGCATTATTCTACCGATATTTTCACAGCAATTGTTCCGAGGAACTTGCTTCAATTGTGCCGCCTCTCCACATCTTTCCCCGTAGAACTAGGGCAGCTGAGAGCGCCCATGAATTTACACTTTCTCCTCCACAATGCAGAACTTCTGCTTATCAGAATTCATTTATCCCCAGAGCTACTACTCTTAGGAATTCACTTCCCTCGAATTGCTTTCCACAAACTTACAATCTACAAATGTTTAAATCCAGTTGTTACAAACATTTTATGACTGGAGGATGCCTTTAGGCACATGGACCTTTTTGTTTTATCTGTGTTTTTCCTTCCTCCGTTCATTGTCTCTTAAAAAAAAAAAAAAAAAAAAAAAGATAGATAGATAGATATACAGTAGGGTCTCGTAAGATGCGAGTTTATGGTCGATGGATGCGTCTGCATCTTACGATTTTGCATCTTACGATCACGTAAAAATACGGAAAAACGTCCCGCCTAAGGCTCGCATTTAAACATTTTTTTTCGCATCTTAAGGTTTCTCCTCGGATTTAGCCCACTTTGAGCCTCCGATTCGCAAATTATGGTCATTCTCGCATCTTAAAATAATTTATTTATTATTTGGGGGTCCTCGCATCTTATGCGAATCGCATCTTAAGATCTCGCATCTTACGAGACCCTACTGTATATAGATATATATATATATATATATATATATATATATATACTGTATATATATATATAAATATATCTACAGTACAACCTCGTTTATCCGGCATTCAGAACAGCGGCACCCTCAAAACAACGGCACAAATCGGCCAGGCATTAACCCTCCAGACCCGGTTGGGCTCTGAGGCCTCCATAAAAACCACCCCCCGCGCAACCCGGAAGGGTGCGGATGCTCCAGCAGCTTGAAAGCCTGTAAGCTTGGTGTGCGAGGCGTCCGTCCGACGCATGTAAACAACAGCCGGCTGGACCGACGCCGCACATCTCCGACCACAAGAAGGAGTGCGTCGCTTGTTCGTGTGTGCCTGTATGTTATTGTTAAGTAGTGAAAAGTAGTGTAAAGTGGCTGATTTTGCCACAAAGTTATCTCCACGGAAATCGTCATCACAACTGAACCAGTTGACTTAGAGAGCTCTACTTAATGCCATTCTACAGGTACGAAACACATCTACGCTTGGGGATGCGCGGGAATGCGGAAGCAGTCAAAATAACAAAGATACGGTAGCCTAGGCGTAGACGTTTTTCGGCCAAAACCCCCGGGTTTTGGGGAATACTGTATATATGGAATACATAGCCGGGGCTGGAGGGTTAATTAGGTATAACATCAGAGAAAATGCGGCGAAAATGAATTCAAACCGCCCGCCATGCGCATCGTCGATCGCCGACAGACTCGGCGCCGTCTGCTTACTCTGTTTTTGCTAGAAGACATGGGTGGGTTGTACCACTGGTACAAAACAACATAACCTTAGCAACAAGTTGCCAAGTCACTTGGTAGCCAGACCAAGAAATGGTCTAACCTAGCTTAGATATATATCAGGAGGCAGAAATCACTTTTACCTAAATAATAAAAGTTGTTTTGGACTCGTGGTCAATGTTTCGAGTCAGCTGATGTGCGTGTGTGTGTTTGTGTGTTGCAGACCGTTCGGTAGACTAGTAAACAAACCCAAACAAGAGATAACAGTGAGTTCTGCTGAATGATATACATCTAACATCTATAGCTTAGGTCACATCTAAACTAGGTTAGGTAATTTCTTTGTGGAGACTCAGATATATAGGCTAGGCCTATGTCTTCTAGCAAAACAGAGTAAGCAGACGGCGCCGAGTGTCGGCGATCGACGATGCGCATGACGGGCCTATCTATAGCCTAGGCCTGGGAGTAACTCTCAAAACAACAGAAAAATGGGTTATCCGGCATCGGCTCCACCCCCGTTCGTGCCGGATAAACGAGGTTCTACTGTATATATCAAAGTCAGTGGATCTCAAGGTATCCTGACCCATGAAGTCTGGTGTGGTGGAAGTTTGCAGATGTTTGGTATTGAGGTGTATCTGCATGGAGGGTAGAGCAAAGATAGTCTCAGAGGTGTGGTTGTGGTCCTGCAGCCGCGTTGACGACCGCTTGTTGCCTTCCATGGATGACGACGACGGCAGGCTGTCACTTCGATCCAACGATGGGAACCGGTCAACATCTGTAAGTGACAATATCATAATGCTTGAAAAAAACTAAGGTTGAGGATATATAAACATTATCAATAACAAGGTGGTTAATTCACAAAAAGAAATTACATACTGTAATTTGTTTCTAAAAAAATCATAATTTATGTGGTATATGGGAGACAATAATATAATTCCCGAGTGAATCTTACTATCAAGCTCGGAAGTGCAGAAAGCATAATGGAACCATTCCTGGATGGTGCGGAACTGTGGTGGGAAGACCATGTTACGTGTGATCCTACAGACGGTGGCCATAGACACGTGTTGGGCGTGGATGTGTTCCATCACTCCCAGGCTGAAGGTCAGGTTCTGGACAATGTGGGTGTCACGTGGGGCTGGGGAGCATAAAGAAAGAACTTGGATATACCGTTACTATAAAATCAATAGGCCGTAATTAATTTAGTTAGTTATGTAGAGCAGATTAACCAGTGGTCTGGTTAATCTGCTCTACATAACTAACTAAATAGGCCGTAATTCAGTGTTTTTCGTCATCTGTATACATGTACAGTACTGTATAATTGGCATGTTCAATTGCAATACTGAACTAGAAGAGAGGAGGTAAGATTGGTTTTACTTCTAAAAGCAAGTAAAGTACATTCACCTAATAATAAAAAAAAAAAAAAAAAAAAATTATGTTGGTATGCATATAACTTCATTCATTACAGCACATACATAATGCATGTGCAAAATTATAATGTAAAACTTGCAAAATAAACAAACCAAAACTGGGATGACACAAGATAAACGCAAAAGAACTAATCAAAATCGCTATGTGGAAACAACGCTTAATAAAATAAAATTTGAAATAAGAGAACACAATCCACCACACAGGGTGTACATTACTACATGTGCAAGTTAATTTGGTTCCCAAGCAAACTAATCGCAAATACTCACGATCACCCGGCACCTCCTGAACCTCAGAGGTGAAATTAATATATGGCTCTTGAAGACTGAAGAGTGCCCACGACTTGCTCCTGAAGTTGACCCCATGGAAGCATGCGAGGGAGATGGTTTTGCCGTGCAGCTCAAGTGATCCCCCTAGCACCGTGCCAGAGTGAGGCAGTGGGAGGGGCAGGGTGGTTAGTCGTAGCCCTGACACCCGGTACAGTACCTCCTGCCAGTGACGGTGGTGGCGTGCATCTTGACCAGACCCCACACCCAGCACTAACGAATAATAACAAGTTCACAATCAGTTACGGTATAATAATCATACAGGGTTGAGAGCAAAATGGAATCGACATACTGTATATGGGTCAATCACATATTTTCAAGTTTCAATTTGCTTATGGTGTACAGTACGTATTAAAACTTCCTTGTCATACAGCATTATGTTTTTCATGCAGTTTGCATTCAACTATCCGACTCAACCTATTTGGTGGCACCTGGTTACCATACTATAAAGGAATAGTTTTGCAGATGTATAGTAATATTTGAATTTCTATGAGATCCATAAAATGAAGGTACTGATTAATACATCCTAATAGTGATATGATACACTTTGACCCACCATTAGCCATCTTGCGGTTGCCATCCTTGGGCTTGTGCTTGACGGAGGTCTTGTGTCTGGTGGGCTGAAGGGAGGAGAACACCCGTTTGCTAGACTTGAACTGTTGAGAGAAGAACTCATCCAGTTTATGGTGCATCTTGAGCAGGTCGGCTGTGGTGGACTTGCTGATGATGAGCTGCAGTTGGTCCCACTCCAGGTCACCCAGGATGAAAATGGTGGCACCTCTGATCATATAAAACACATACAGTATATTTCTGGCACCTCTCATTACAGACACAGCTCATAATTGCTTCATGTTATCACACAATACACAATCTTTGACAATTAGCCTGTTTTTTTTTTTTTTTTTTAAACTAGTTAACAGCTTATTCCTGGCTCCTCTTGAAAGATAAATAACAGCATATTTTTAGCTCCATTGATCAACACAAAACATGTATCTGCGAGTGACATTGATAAACATTAAAATATGTGTGTACCTGCGCGTGGTATCATCATCCCCGGTGGCACATTGCTTAAGCTTCCACTCATCCCTGAGGGTCACCCCGAAGGATGACACTCGTCCCATGAGGACACTGGTACCCATGTAGTCCAGGCGAGACTGTGAAGCAAACAGCTTCACCCCAATAGTGTGGTCCGGCTCTGTCCCAGGGTCCTCACGGATCTTCACTGTAAAATTAATCATGGAACTTGTAAACAATACTAAATCATCAATAGTATGAAGGTACAGTATACAGTAAATAGGAAGGTATGGATGGTATTGCTATTGAGTGTATTAAGGGTGGAGATTGGCTGGTGAGACTATTCAATGTGTGCTTTGTTGTGTCAATGGTACCACTAGACTGGAGGAGTGCATGTATTGTGCCGTTGTACAAGGGGAAGAGAGACCAACTGGAGTGTTCAAGTTATAGATATATTAGCATATTATCAGTGGTTGGAAAGTTGTATGGCAGGGTGTTAATAGAGAGGATAATAAAGGGTACGGAAGGTGCAATAGGAGAAGAACAGTGCGGTTTAAGGAGGGGAAGAGGGTGTGTGGATCAGATTTTTGCAGTAAGACAGCTATGCGAGAAGTATTTAGAGAAGCATAAGGAGATATTTTGGGCTTTTATGGATTTGGAAAAAGCGTATGATCGTGTGGATCGAGAAGCAATGTGGAAGGTGTTAAGAATTATAATGTAAAACTTGCAAAATAAACAAACCAAAACGTATACGAACACAGTAAAAAGACAAAACAACGCTTAAGTAAAATAATTGTTTATAAATAAAAGAACACAATCCACCACATAGGGTGTACATCACTACATGAGCAAGTTAATCTGGTTTATGAAATTGGAGGAAATTTGTTAAGAGCAGTTAAGAGTTTTTATGAAGAGAACAGAGTGTGTGTTAGAGTAGGAAATAATGAGTGGAGTGAATGGTTTGAGGTAAATGTAGGTTTGCGACAGAGTTGTGTAATGTCGATTGGGTGTAGTAGGAAAGAATGGGAGAGATCGGGAGTTGAATAATTTGATATTTGCTGATGACACAGCGTTGGTGGCGGATTCTGAGGAGAAACTGCAGCGGGTAGTCAAAGAGTTTGGTGTGGTTTGTGGGAGGAGGAAGCTGAAGGTGAACGTCAATAAAAGTAAAGTAATGGTGTGTAATAGGGGTGATCCTAGGGTGAATCTAGATGTGAAGCTGGATGGGGAAATATTGGAACAAGTAGAGTGTTTTAAATATCTAGGAGGAACGATAAGCACGAGTGGAGCTATGGAAATAGAGGTAAAACAGAGTGTGTGTGAAGGAAGGAAGGTTTTCGGAGCAATGGGAAGTATGTGGAAGACGAGAAATTTCGGAATGAAAGTAAAAAAGTGCAATGTATCAAGGAATTGTTGTGCCAACAGTGATGAATGGGGCTAAGATATGGGCTCTGAAGGAAAAGGAGAGAAGAAATCTGGATGTGATGGAGATGAGCTGCTTGAGGAGTATGTGTGGAGTTACTCGTTGTTGTTGTTGTTGTTCCCTAAGCTGCCTGGCCGAACAGCCCCGAGTCCCTGAGGAAGACCATGGCCACGATCGGGCTTTCCCACAGAGCTCTCATTGAGTGTAGATTGTGTTGTTGGCATAAGTGGTTGTGTGAAATGCAGTCTTCTATGATGTGTTTAATAGTATGGGGTGCTGTGTTACATCCCGGGCAGGCGTCGACAACGGAGTCATCCAGTCTCTTCTGATAGCTCAGGAGAGCTGGATGGTGTCCGCATCTCAGCCTGGCCAGGTGGACTCTGTCCTCGCGAGGGAGGGAGGATTCGGAAGGATGGATTTCGGGAGGTCGTGCATGCAGCTGCGTGTTGTCTGTGAGTGAGTGGATGGATGTGCTTCTGGAAGTTGGTTCGGGGTGGGCAGGGAGGGAGAGAGGACAATAATTGTGTGTGATACCGTGTGCTGGGTGTTGTTTTGATATTTCTTGGTGTCTGTGGGTGTGTTGCCATGTAGTTTAGTGGGTGGTCTTGGTTCATGGAGGCTGCTGCCAGGAATTGAGTGCCTCTCATGTCCAGATGGTCTTTGACTTTGAGGATTTTGGTTTCTTGATGTAGGTGATCTGTGGGTGCAGTAGCTGTGCAGCCTGTAATGATCTTCAGGGCTTTGTTTTGAATAGTCTGTAAGGTCTTATGATGTGTTTCAGCTAGGTTAGAAGCCCAGGCTGGGCTTGCGTATTCCATCACTGATCTTATGTATTGTTTATATACTGTGGTGGTAGTTTCTTTGTTGTGTCCAAATTTTGTGTGAGCAAGTGACCTGAGGGCGTTAAGTCTGGGTGTCAGTTTCTTTTTAATGTTTGTGGTGTGCTGTTTGAATGTCATATGAGTATCATATGTTACTCCTAGGATTTTGTGTGTGTGTGTATGTGTTAGGGGTGTGTTGTTTATGGTGAGTTGAGGGATGTATTCGTGTTCTCCTGTCCAGCTTGTGAGCAGGGTTGCGGTGGATTTGGCTGGGGCTAGATTAAGTCTGTTTGTAGTGCACCAGCCATGTAGTGTGTTGAGATAGGGTTGAAGGAGATCTGTTGCTCTTCTTGGGTCATGGTGTGTGCATGTGAGTGTTATGTCATCTGCATAGGAGGCTAAGTTTATTTGGGGCGTATTGGGTGTAGTTATATAGTGCATGTACAGATTGAAGAGTGCGGGCGATAGGACGGATCCTTGTGGGACTCAGTTTGTAAAGTTTCTGATTTTAGATGACTGACCGGCAAAAGATACGTGTGCACATCTGCCTGCTAGGAAGTTGGCCAGCCACCTTTTTGTGTTGTTGTGCATGTTTGTGTTGTAGATTTTGTTTGTTAGGTTGTGGCGGGGGATGGCATCGAAGGCTTTACTAATGTCGAGTGTGGCTAATAGTGATCTGTGTGGTGGTCTAGCTGAGTTGATGCCGTCAAAAGCTCTTTGTGTAAGGTCTGTGAGAAGAGTGTTTGTGGAGTGCAGTGGCCTAAAGCCATGTTGTGTTGGAGCTAGGGGTAGGTCGGGTGTAATTAGTTGTAATACTAGGTGTTCCATGACTTTGGAGGGGGAGCAAAGGAGTGTGATGGGGCGGTGCGAGGAGGGTAGCATGGGGTCTTTGTTGGGTTTGGGGAATGTGATGATGATACCATGCTTCCAAATGTCTGGTATTGTGTTGTGTGAATAGCTGTAGTTTGATATGTTAGTGAGTGCTTGTATGCCTTGTGGTCCCAGGTGTCTGAGGTGTATGTTGCTTATGTTGTCTAGGCCACAGGCGGGTGAGTGCTTGAGATTGTTGATGATATGCTTTGTCTGGTGATTGGTGAAGGGTGTATAGTCAGGGTCTGTGGGGAATTGTCTCTTACGTCGGATGACACGTCGGTCGTCTTTGTGAGGTTTTAGGTGGCTGACATGTGAGAAGTGATTGATGAGAGTGTTTGCTTGTTGTTTACATGAAGGAGTAGAGTCTGTTGTTGTGATTGCAGCATGTGATTGTGTTGTGTTGCTGTTGGAAAGTGTGATGCTGTAGAGTTTTTTGGGGTTTGTTTTGTGATCAAGTGTTTGTAGGAAGTTATTCCAATTTAGTTTGTGTTGTTCTTGTATTTTGTTGTTAGTTTGGGTGTTGAGTGCTTGAATTTGTTGTGTGATGTCTTGTGTGTGGGGTGCTGGGGAGTGTTTCAGTGTGTCGCATTGTCTGATGAGGTTTTGAATTTCTGGTGTGAAGTTGGGGTTGTGTCTTTTTCTGTTACCTCTTGGAATGTGTTTCTTGTCAGCGTTTTGGATAGTTTTATTGAGTATGTGTACAGCATTGTTGATGTTAGTGATGGGTGTACTGTTTAGAGTTGTGAAGTGTTGTTCTGTCTCATTTGTGAATGCTTCCCATTTAGCTCTTTTATAATTGGTGTATGTGTGTTTGTGGCTAGCTGGGGTGAGTCTGGTTTTGGTGGTGATAATGATCGGGGGGGGTGGTCAGAGCCTAAGGTTCTGACCACCCTCCAGGATGTTGTGGGGGCGAGTTCTGGGGAGCAAAAGGTGATGTCTGGAGATGATGGGTTATAGAGGGCTTGGTGAGGAATATGGGTATGTTGATGGATGTCGTTAAGGATGATGAGGTTATCTGTTTGGTTTTGTAGTACCAGCCCTCTGTCTGTGTTGGGGTTGTCGACAAACCAGGCCGACGTCTTGGCGTTGAAGTCACCACCCAGGATGATGTGTGGGGTGTTTGTGATGTGTTGTAAGTGTGGTCTGTATTCATTTGGTACTGTAGGGGATGTTTGGGGAGGGATGTATGTGTTTATGATGGTTATGTTGGATTTGTTGCCAGTGCGTATTTTAATTGATTGTATTTCTGTTGTGTTATCATTTGGGGGGAGGAGGGATTTGGTTTGTACACTGGTTACTATGTATGATATTTCATTGTGTACCAGGGTGATGAGTCCACCGCCCCCGCCGACAGCCTGGTCTTGTCTGATGGTGGTGAAATTATGAAATGTGGGTGTTTTTTGTGTTGTGTGGAGTTTTGTTTCTTGTAAGATGGCAATGTGTATGTTGTGTTGTTTGATGAAGTGTGAGAGTTCGTGTTTCTTTGTGTTAATGCCATCTATGTTCAATTGAAGAATGTTAATGTTATGTGCACGATGTATGTTGGGTGCTGCTGCACGAGGATGTGGTGGGGGTGAGGGAGGGGCTGGGGGTTGGGATGGGTGAGGTGGGGGTGGGGATTGGGGAGCAGGAGATGGGGGTTGGAATGGATTAGGATGGGGTGTGGTGTGTTGAGTTGAGGATGTGGATGGTATGGGAAGGTTAGGTGGGTTAGGGAGGAGAGGTGGACGGGTTTTAGGGGGGGAGTGAATGATATGGGAAGGCTAGGTGGGTTGGGGAGGAGAGGTGGACGGGTTTTAGGCGAGGGATTTGACTGGGAGAGGGAGGGGCATGAGGAACAGGTCCAGGTGTTTGTGTAGTGTTTCTTGGAGGCAAGTGTTGTACAGGTGAAGTGGGTCCAGTTCCTGCATGAATTGCAGAGAACTGAACCCTTAGTGTGGCGACTCGAAGTGATGGGTTTTGAGCAAGTTGGACATATGTATGTGTACGTGGGTCCTGGGTTGCTCTCAATGTCTCCGGCTAGAAGAAGTCTTCGAGAAATGACAGCCGGAGAGTCATTTCTCGGTGTAGGAAAAACTGTGTGATGTGTGTGTGTGGTGTGAGAGGTGTGGAAATTCCCGGCGCGACCGAAGCCGCTCCAAGGACCCGTGCCCCCAGGGAGGGGGCAGGGGATAGTTGTGACGGTTTGGCTCCCGAAACTGCTCCCCGCGGCCGGCATCCGGTTGTCCTCCACTGGTCGTTGATCTTGTCTCCGGCCGTGGAGGGTCGGCAGCCATCCGCGGTTGGCAGCTCCGGGAGGTGGTCCCACGGCGTAGACGCCGCCACATCAGGACCGGAGTTACTCGTAGAGACAGATTGAGGAATAAAGAGATACGTAGGAGAGTGGGGCAGCAGGAACATTTGTTGGCCAGAGTGGACAGAAGGGTGCTGAGCTGGTATGGTCATGTTGAACGAATATAAGATGAAAGGCTTACAAAGAGAATATGTGAGTCAGATACAAGGGGAGATAGAAAGGTAGGAAGACCCCCATTGAGATGGAGAGACTGTGTAAGAACAAGCTTTGGATGATAGAGGAATGACTATAGATCAGGCAAGGGAAGTGGTAATAAACAGGAATGAATGGAGAATGCTTGTGAATAGACGAGTGAACACGTGGTCATTTGGGGGAAGGGGTCGGGCGCAAGATGGACTAGATAATAGTCAATCAGGCGCCTGGCCCGGGGAGACTGTTTATATGAAGGGTGCGCCTGGAAGTGTGGTGAGCGGGCTTGTTGCTTCGGCTCCGCTGCATGTCTGACTGCCGAGATCGGAACCTCTCCGGGTGGTCGGGGGCCGGGGTAGTGCTGGAGGGACCTTGGTGACCTTTATCTCTGGGTCTTCTCCTGGATGACCTAGATGTGTGTGAATTTGTATTTTGTTTTTGTGTGTTCATTGTTTTGTGTTGTGTTTTGTGTTGTCCCTATTCTTGCTCTGTCTTGAGTTGCCCCCCTCCCCCCACACACACACACACACCAAAAATAAGGAAAAGTGGGGATTGGGCCTGAGTATATAGATAGATACAGTAGAGTCACGCATCTCACGCATTTTGATCCCACGATTACGCATCCCACGGTACTATCCAATGGCTACCTGAATTCTCATCCCACGAAAAACCACACGAGTCCCACGGATGCGCACCGACGCATCGTGGATAGCATTTGTTGGCGGCCATGTTGATGACGCGCTCCTAGGCTTCCCGCTCAGTGTTCCTATTGTCCCAGCTCTCTCACGTGTGAATTATTCAAGGTTACCTGTTTTTTTTCATTGTGATTACCCGTCCCGCGGTCCGACCCACGAACAATGATGGCTTCCCAGGGTAGTGGGGGCCCCAGTGGTCCTAGTGGGGAAAGAAAGGAGCCACCTAAGCGACCAGGAAAGGCCAAAGAAGACAAAAACAAACATCATCGGTGTGGCCAAAAACTGAGGAAGTATAGTGTAGAAGAGAAGAAAAAGATTATTCAAATGATCGAAGAAGGCTACAGAAACTGTGATATAACAAAACGAATGAACTGTCCAGAAGGAACTGTGAGAACATTTAGAAAGAATAAGGAACAGATGAAGAAATCGTTGGCTGTTGCTGAGAAATATTTTGGTGGTGAAGGTGGTGGTGCTAGTCGGGCAGTGGTGGAGTACAGTGAAAAAAATCAAGTGCTAGCTATAACTGAACATTATTTGTTAAAGTGGGTTCAGAGGCGAGATAAAGAGAAAGCAGGTGTTGCAGGCCCACAAATTAGAGCAGAGGCACGTAAGATTTACGATGCACTATGTAAAAAAAAAAAAAAAAAAAAATCCAGTGCCTTTTCATGCCTCAGTAGGTTGGCTTCAAAAGTTTAAAACAAGGTGTGGGGTGAAGCATGCTGTGTACCAGGGTGAGGTGGCTTCTGCTGATGAACCTGCAGCCAACTCTTCCCTGCAATTGCTCGCCAACTGATAGAAGACGGAGGTTATTGTTTGGACCAAATATATAATTGTGACGAGACAGGACTGTACTGGAAGCGAGCACCAAAATCCACATTCATCTCAGTAAAAGAAAAGCAAGCAAAGGGGGTAAAAATGGCAAAGGATCGCATGAGTGTTCTCTTGACTTGCAATGCGTCCGGAACTCACTGAATGAAACCTTTGGTAATTTATAAATTTGCCAAGCCTCGCGCCTACAAGAACTGTGACATGAATCGTTTGAATGTGTACTGGAGTCAAACTCGCAAGGGATACATGACCACACCCCTCTCCATCAGCTGGTTTGATGATCATTTTGTCCCGGATGCTAAAGCCCATTGCAAGCACCAAAACATCGATTTTAAAGTCATTTTGTTTTTGGATAATGCGCCTAGCCATGCAAAGTTTCTGGTTGGTCGCCACAGTGCTGTGCAAGTCTGCTTTCTTCCCCCCAATACCACCTCAAAAATCCAGCCAATGGATCAGGAAATCATTGCCAATGTGAAACTTTTATTTTACAAGCAATTGCATGACAAGATGAACCGAGACACCGATTCACAAGAGGAACTGAAGGAAATTGGAGAGACTCAGACGAACCTCTTGGCAAGCTCTCCCCCTGCCTCACGCTCTGCCTCACCCTCTGCCTTGCAACCAACTTCCAATACTACCGATGCTACTCTGACTGTAAAAGAATTTTGGAAGCTTTTCAATATTCGTCATGCAGTAGACTTCTTTGTGAAGGCTTGGAACTATATTTCAGTGGCCTCTATTAAGCATGGTTGGAAGCCACTGTTACCTCACTTAATAGTGGATGAGGCTGCAGAAGGTCAGGATCTGATGAGGGCAACTCTTGAGGCAGTGAGGAGTGTTCGAGCCCCCGGATTCAACGAAGTCAACGAGGAAGACATCGAAGAACTGATTCACAACCCACTAAGGCCAGAACAAACAACAGAAGAGATGATAGCGGAGGACGAAATGGAAGAGACAGAGCAAGAAGAACAACCACAGCAAGTTTTAAAACAGAAAGAAGCAACAACTCAGCAACTGTCTGTCATCTTGGGACTTTGTGAAAACCTGAAGGAAGAGCTGGAAGGCACACCTGGCATCTCTGATTCTCGTGAACAGTTCCTGGGATACATTCAGAAAATCAGCACAAGTTTCCATGACCTCTACAATGCCAAAGTAAACGATCGCCACCAAGCCCTAATGACCCGCTACCTGAAGAAGAAGGAAGATGATGATGAGGCAGATATAATAGAAGCTCTACATGACGCCGAACTTGATGCCATCGACGATGATTTCACGGGCTTTGGCGGCGACGGTGGGGTGACGGAGAACGAGAGTGGGGCCACGGAGGGTGGTAACTAACATCCGCCTCCCGTCTATCACCACATCCATCACACTAAGCACCTCATCAACTTTTCTAAGGTTTGTGTTTGTGTTTTACTTACCTTTCTTTTCATTAAAGCAACTTACCTTTTGATTATTGGCATGTAAAGTGAAGGTCAATAGTCGCCCGACGATAGCCTCCAGTACTTTTGTAATTTTCCCCATTACTTTAATACTCCGCATCCCACGAATTCCGGTCCCACGGTCATATTTCGGTACCAATAAATCGTGGGATGCGAGATTCTACTGTAGATAGATTTGCCATGTTTAAAGGTAGGATGTTGTAGATTTGCTATAAAGGGCCCAAAAAATCAATTGGTCAGAATAATTTTGCATACTTTATGAAGCAATACTAGGAGAATTGGGTGAAATACTCTGAAAGAATGAAAACATTGTGGAACTTGACTAAATGATTATTAAACTTAATATATATAATATATATATATATACAGTCAGGTCTCGATATACACTGGTTTTATATACACGGTAACCTCAAAAGTTCCAAAGTCGGCCAAAACACGGAAAAGTCGGGATCATATACGGGTGGCGGCCCAAGCCCAGCTATTTTATTTTTTATTTTTTATTTTTTTTAAAGATTAAGAATGTTATTTATGCATCAAATATCTGTCTGTCTATCTATTTAATGCATCTATCTCCCTTATACATATATATAACTACAGTACAGTATATCTTATTTGGTCTTTTTTCAATCTATGAATCATTTCTAATACAGGGAATTGAAAACAATATTACCCTTCCAACACACAAATAATAAAATGAAAAAGAGTCAATAAAAATATCTCCTTTGTCTTTTCAGGAACTTAAATCCGTCTCATATAATTTTGTATGTTATCGATCATTTGCCCCTAGCAACTATCTCTCTCTATCTATCCCTCTCTCTATACATTATCTATCTCCTTTATACATTAACATAACTATGTCTTATTTGGACTTTTTGTAATCTATGAATTATTTCTAATGCGATGGAATTGAAAACAATATTATCCTTCAAACACACGAATAATAAAATTAAAGTCAATAAAAATGTCTCCTCTGTCTTTTCATAAACTTGAGTCCGTTTCATAATAGTTTGTATGTTATTGATCACTTCCCCCTCTGCAACTCTCTCTCTATCTATCTATCTCTCTAATGCATCTATCTAACTTCTTTATACATTAACATAACTATGTCTTATTTGGACTTTTTGTAATCTATGAATCATTTCTAATGCGATGGAATTGAAAAATATAATATCCTTCCAGGACCTAGATAAACAAGAAATAAGATAAAGTCAACAACAAATATTCCCCGTCTTCTCTGCAAATAGACGCGAGGTTCCGAGCGTCGGGAGATTTAATTTGATTTATTTATTTTTATTTTTTATTTTTTTCCAACGGTTTATTTTCGCCTTGAAAGTGTGTCTACACAAATTGATTGGGACATATTGTAACATGTTTTTAATTGACATGTGTCATTTTTGCTGATTATGAGTTGGTGGAAAAAAATCTTTAATTCCATCATATCGGAAATGATTCACAGATTATATAGAGACCAAATAACATACACTTTTAAGTGTGTTCAATAGTTTTGCATTATCAATAGGGTTAAAACTTCTTCTCTACTTTTTGGTCTATTGAACCATAGCCTAATAAAGAGAGGGGGAGGGAGGGAGCGTCCCCGATAGTGACAACCAGTCTGATGATGATAATGATATGATGGACAATATTTCTGTGTTCTCTGGTTTCAATGAGGACGATCAACATGCCTGGGAACCTGGAGGGGCCGATGTGCTAGCTGTAGCACAAGGCTTATCAACATCACAGTAACGGGGACGGGGTTGAGGCCGGGACGGGGCGGGGAGGGAGTACAGCGGCGGGGATATCTACCTAACGTCAACACGTCTATTCACACAAATAAGTCAGTAACAGGTCCAAAACAGTTCTTCTTGATGCTTAATGTATTCTAGGTTATGTCATATATGATGTTGGTGGTATAATGTAATATAAGTCGGCTGAAGGTAGGCAAAAAGGGCCAAAAGGGGGACTTTGGGAAAGTGGCTGGAACGAATTAATTAATTCCCATAAGGCCCGTTATTTCTAAAACACGGTTTTGATATACACTGTACGTACAGGGTACGAATTAACCGTGTACAGTATATCAAGACCTGACTGTATATATATATATACAGTATATATATATATACTGTATATATATATGCAGTTTTTTCAATGCAGCTGCTAAACTATTCCACCAATATGTATGTATTTGGTACCAAAACATTCAAAATCACGAGCCATAACCCATTACACAAAACTGGTGTTGATCACCCATGTAGTTTTCAAGACATTTCTCTATAACATTTGTGGGGAATTGGTAGAGGAGTCCATAAACCAAAGCACATTAATTTCCTATAAGTGGGCGAGTGTATTTACATCTAAAAAATTGCAGAAATGCAGCCAACACGGGCGTGTCTGGCAGCCATTTAGGATTTTTAGTATAACAAAAGCTGCCTAATATAAAAACAAACTTTGTGTCAAAGTTTGGTCGTGATTCGACAAGTGGTTCCGAAGTTATATTGTAAAAACAAGTGTGCAAGAATAATTTGGAATAAAAAAATACAAATAAATACAAAATATTTCAATAGGGGTTCCCCGTCGTAGGCTTGAATCCATAATAAGAGGCAACTATGAGCAGTATGTGTCTGTGAAACATTTAATAAAAAAAAAAAAAAAAAAAAAAAAAAACACACATTAAGGGGCATTGGGGGGAAAACTTACAGTACATGTTGATCTCTGAGAGTTCAATGATGCCGCCAACAATACCACCCTTGGCATCCAGCCCAGATCCCCCGAGACCCAGACTGATATACAAGTTCTTGTGGCCACTGCTACCAATGGACAGTCGACCATTGGCCTTGAAGTCCTTCGTTGTCCATCTATAGATAGATATTATAGTACATACAGTATATTAAATATAACAACAAGAAAAGATACAAAAGATGAGATATAAGCAAATATGTACAAATAAAAAAAGGGGATGCACAAGTTTGTATAAAATATATAAAATATTTACAATTAATTCAAGAGTTCTGAATAACAATAATTATCAGGTGCAAATCAAAAGCAAAACACAAATAATGATTACTAACACAACATTGCCCATGACGTTGCCCATGTTCATCTGCACGCTGAGCCTGGTGAAATTAACAGCAAAGAGCACCAGAGTCTCCCAGGACCCTACCATTTTGTTACCCACCCCCGCTACACCAGCACCACTATAGCCGCGATACTCATCCCCGTCGTCCTCGCTCAGCCCATCAGGTTTACCTATAATTGCAAATACAAAATTCTTGCTAATATTCATACTTGTCATAATCTTCATTATCAATCATTCAAGTGTTTCATTATTCTATGTTACTACAATTAAAGGAAAAAAGTATAGCATAGCTTTGTGGAGAGGCAGTATTGTAAAATGGAGTCTTCTGAGTGACGTAGCAGCCACTCATACAGAAGCTCAAAACAAAGGGAAAGTTTTCACCCTAAAGTCAAATATATTGTTCAGTAGTTTTTTGTGACACATTGAACATTTGGGGTCTACCTCTCCTAGAGAGGTAACCAAGTTGTGCCACACCTGATTGAGGTGAACTTGCAGACACTCCCACAATATTTTTTGTATTCTCCTAGCTCACTTTGACTTTCTTTTCAAACCCCTGGGGTAACACTAACGGGGACGGCGCTGCCTGGGGCTTTGACCCAGGGATTTTTTTTTTTTTTTTTTTTGCTTTTCTTCTTTTTCTATTGATATTTTATGATGGCAACCAAGCAGAGTTGCATGTGTGGCGAGGTGGTAGGGAAGGTTAAATCATTGGGCTGCTACTCCAGTGGCACATTCTTCCCCGTCAATTGTATTGACGTGCATGACGATGATCTCAAGGTCACAGCCAAGAAGAAAACCTGGCTTCTAATGGTTCTGCATTGACTGTGATGCCAGGTTTGATGAACAAAATAAAACATCAAATACCTGTACCGGTAAATATACTGTATACTGTACTGTATATATTTTTATTTCATTTTTTATTTTTTTATTGGGGGTGGACAACTCGAGACAGAGCCCGAACAGAGACATCACAACACAACAGAAAAACAAAACATAACAGAAAAACAAAACACAACAGAAAAACAAAACACAACAAAAACAAAACACAAAATCACACACATCTAGGTCGTCCAGGAGAAATACCCAGAGACCCAGGCCCATTTGGGGTCCCCAGATAGATTCCCAGGTCTCCGATAGCAGATGAATTTTACCTTGGATGCAGTACTATAAATGAGGACTACCGGTATACACTTTAGGATCTTTTAATTGGTATACAATATGAATGCCATTGAATCCTCTGAGATGGAGAACTAGCATTTATAACTACTGTAGAGTTAAAATAACAGCTTTTATTAATACAGTATTATTATTATTCTTACCTGTCAACTTTGGACTTCTCTTGAGTCCAGCTTCAGCATCCAAGTCGAGCCGGAGTTTATCCCTAGCCCGACTGCCGGCCCCAGCTGCTCCAAGATGTTGTGTACCTCCACCACCACCACCACTCTCCCATCGCACATTCTCTCCACTCTCACCCGATCTGGTAGACATTATGGTCAAATTAATTATTTATCTGCGTGATGGGACTCGTCAGCCTTGGTCGGCAACCCCTCTAGGGTAGACAATCTTATGATAGAATACATATATAAATCTAAAGAATAAGTGCTCCACATAAAGTGCAGTTCCGGTCTCACATCCTAATGGAGGCGCTCCAGGCAGCCCTGTTCAGAGCTGCCTCACTTGTCATGTTTTTTAATTCAAGATCAGACCGTAAAGTCTAATCCCACGTCTTTCTTGGTCTGCCCCTTGGTGTGGCTCCCTCCATGTTCACAGATGCATATTTTTACCCAACTTAGTTCATAAATCCTCTCCACATATCTAAACCATCCAAGCCTGCTAGTACGCATCTCATCACTGATACTCTTGATACCTAACCGTCTCTTCAGCTCTCCACTAGATATCCTATCTTGCAGTTTGGCCCCACACATCCATCTCACCATTCTCATTTCATTACGTTCCATTCTGTTGATATCATCCACTTTGACAGGCCTTGTTTCTGAAGCATATGTCATTGCGCTTCTAACACATGAGGCGTACACCTTTCCCTTCAAGGGGAGGGAGAGCATTCTCATGGTAAGTAATGGCAACAGTTTTCTAAACTTTCCTAAGCCGCAGCTAAATCTGGTGATAGTGGCGGCCTCAGCCCCACCACCGGCAGAGATGGTATCTCCCAAGTAGCAAAACTTGCCCACCATCTCCAGTGACTCAATGTTAACCCAAGGGCTGCGTCACTCCTTCGGGTAGGTTTTACTGGGTGAATGTGACGCTCCTTCCGGTAGATAGCACATTAACCCTCCCGCCTCGGCAGTCATCTTACGTTCCGTACCCACGGAATCAGCGCGTGTTGGGTGTTATGGCCATATTTTCTTGATAGCTAAACATAGGTAATAGGTAGAAAGATAAGCTAAATTAAAAAATTAAGTACAGTTGGGCCATCAAGAGCGCGTATTCGAAGGGCGCGTTTTCAAAAGGGCGCGGGAGGTACTAGAGTGGCACGAAATTCATAAAAGAAGTGGTTTTCAAAAAGGGCGTGGTTTATGGCCCGTTCGGAAAGTGATGCGCAGCTATTGTCGGCCACCTTGACGTGACGTCAGCCCGCTTCCGCCCTCCCCGAGTCCCAGTTAGCGTCCTTCATGGCCTTGAGTGTGCTCTGAGATTATACTCACAGATACTCACAGAAGTCCTTCTGGAAGAGGCTAACCAGCCTGTGACTCCAGGTCTAGATCCACAACAACATTATGGTGGTTTTGTGTGGTGGACGTGATTTTTGCTCTACTGTATAGATATAAAATTGGTCTTGATTTTTCCAATATTATAGATCCCCCCACCCCGCCATCCCCACCCTCTGAATGACAAATATCTAATCATGATGTCGGACAGGTTGGGAGAGAGGTATCCTCACCAGGATTCGAACCCACTCACCCCAGGTATATGTGGGAGAGTTGGGCACCGTAACAACTCGGCCATGAGCGGATATAAGGATATAATAGTACTGTACCAGGATGATTGAAAATTGTATCACTTAGCCGAGTTGGCGGGGGGGAAAGTGTTAAATAGTCATCATTGAAGTCTAAAAAACTTGTCAAGTGTTCGAAGGCAGAGTCCTCCATGAGACTATAACCTGGTTCTTCAAATAATAATTAAGGTTGCTTTCCTTATATCCGCTCATGGCCGAGTGGCTACGGTGCCCAACTCTCCCACATATAGCCTACCTGGGGTGAGTGGGTTCGAATCCGGGTGAGGATACCTCATTCCCAACCTGTCCGACATCATTAGATGAACCCTTATATATGTTTACTATTACACTTTTATGTCATTCATCTGGGATTCTCTCCTTTCTAATATTGGAGTGACCAACCTCACTCCTATCTCACCTGAGGCTTTTATCATACCAGCGACAATGCCAGAGCAACCTGCAGTTTTTCCATCCTCCATTTTAATTATTGCGCTACTTCCAGCAGCTGGCGCTATCATAGGGAGGATGCCCATTATTAAGCTGCTGTCTACTCCACTTAAACCCCACGTTGAAGTAATCGTTCGTAGTGTACCTTTTAAGTATCTGTGATTTTTTCGTCTATGTTAACTTTTTTTTTTTTTTTTTTTGCAATTCGCTTAGCCGTCAGAAAATAAAATCATCATGATTATTATACAAAATATTAAAAAGTTGATATCCATAGATGTGAAAATGAAGTGACTAACCCGGCAGACTGTCTCTTGGAAGGCATATGTGAGTTGTGATGGCCATAAGACTGTGACTCTGAGGCTGAGTGGTGTGGTGCAGGAGAGGCCTCGTCCCACTCACTAGACATGGCCCCGCCCGTAAAGTCTCCCAGGAAGAGTCTACGCACAATGGAGCGACGGTACCAGGCACGAGGGAATGCCAGGATCTCTGTCAGTCGCCTCATGTCATACTTGAAATGGGCTGCACCAATGTCCACCAGGGCTAGGGTACAAACAGTTAGAGAACTTAATTTTGTCTGCTTAAATACATAGACTTAACATACAATATTGGTATATTGAATTATAGTAATGATAATAAAAAAAAAAAAATATATCATATGTTTTATCCACTCATGTATGCATTGGCATCATGGTATCCTAACACTACAGTATTCAAATATACTTCTTGATGGCCAATGGAAAGTAAAATAATTTCAATAAGGAAGTTAACGCTAGAGATAACATCTGCATTTACTTATTTAATAGTGGCCCCTCCATCATTGACGATATTGCCTATTAATATAATAGTCTCCCTTCAACACCCGCGGCAGCAGTTTTGAATCTCCCGCGCGGAAGGGTCAGGGAGTACTCTCATAAGTGCACGCTTAATTCTCTTATGGAATCGTCTTATGATTGGGTACCCTACAGAAAAAAACTTCGAAGAAAATAAATAAGAAAAATTTAACTTAATACCAGTTATATTATGGTTTTCCATGCGTGGATTTCTTGTGCGCAGCGCCCAAGCGCAGGCCCCCTAGCGGCCATTTCTTCCTTCTCCCTTCCACGCTCGTGCCAGGCGGGCGGGTGTCCCTAGTGCTCCAGCTTCATTCGTCGTTCCTGCGCTTCTCGTGAGTCCTTACTCATTTGTAAACATCTGCGTTGTATTGAACAGAGTTTAGATTAGCTAGCACGGGCTCCCCCATTGGCACGGCCGCAGTAGGGTGTAAATTAGGGTACCTTTTTGTTTGTTTTGTAACAAGGCGCCTTCGTATCCCAGGATCCGCGCGCCACGTGTGTTATTATTGTGTTGTTTTTGCGCCTTTAGCTTTTGATATTATAGCTAGGAGGCTACCATTCTGCAAGATTATGCTTCAGGCCATCACTTTGAGGCAGTTGCATATTAATTTTGTTTCTTATTAGCAAATGCTCTAGTTCAAGGGTGGCTGCACTTGGTGCCGAGCCTTCCGGAGTCCGTATTTGCTTTTGGGCCCCTCTCTCGGGCTTCCCCTCTGCTTGCTGCTGCTGCTGCTGGATCGTCGGAGCATCAGTTCATCCTGTGATGTTTCGTCGGGCCTCGTGGCCAGCCTCGTTAGGGGTCTCCAATGTAGGCTTCAGGTAATTTAGGATTGTAAATTCTATGTATTTGTGATTATGCCTACAGTATGTCTGCCCCATTCTTCAATTCTTGTGCTACATGTGTGCTTTGCATGTACACGTAATTGGTGGGCCATTGGGAGACGTCCCCTATATATACAGTATGTAGGGTTTTGGTAGGGGGGATTTTTACACATAAGTCCCCCCCCCCGCTAAAAAATTTGGTTGTTTTCTCCGGCGGCCTTCTGTGCAGGGCCCCTCTTTTCTCGCCTAGTTGACGAGTTAGGGAGCAACCATATGTCCCGGCGTGGTGCGCTGAACCACAATCCTTCCGGCGGAAAATGCTAATTCCTACGGGAGCAACCTTGGCCCGCCGAGGGGACTCGCCCTGACCGATTTGTCATACGGCAAGACTTCCTTCGCCCGGCGTTCCAGTTTAGTGTGCAGGTGTTGTGATACGTCATGCAAGCACGTTACCTATCTTTCTATTATCAATAGTCATGGATAGTTGAACACTTAAGGTCACTAGGGCCAGTGACACTTTGTCACAGGTAAGCAGTCCAATCAGCTTAAAATGGAGAAACCCCCGGTTTTTCCATGGACGAGTCCAGCGGAAGGTTAGAGTAGCTGTGGCTATAGCTAATTTTCTGGCGGACTTGAGGTAGGATGTCTTAACACCTCGCAGGTTATCCTTATGAGCATTGATTCCTGGAAATGTTATTTTCCAGATTGACCCAGTGCTTCAGCCCGGTGACTGGTGGGTGGCTGATTCTGGCGGGGGGGGGGGGGCTTGTCTTCCATCATGCCTTGATTTGAGCTGTGCGCTACTCCTACTTGCTCATTATTGCCTGTATTTGCTCACAAACTTTGCTTTAAATGCGTAAAATGTCTCGATCGTTCTCGGGGCTTGTGGGTGTCGAAGCGGTGTTATGTCTGTTCTGAGTTAAAGGCGGCGCTTATCACTAAGAAAGACTAGTCGTGCCTAGCGGAATTGAAAGAGATAAAGAACATTTTCAACTCTTATGCTAAAGATACTGCCCATAAGGCACTTCACTGCGATGATATCTTGTGGGAGCATCTAGTCATAAAATCACCTTTGGTCAAGTCAGCCTCCATTAAATCTACTAAACCCAAAGCTAAGAAATCCCTTTCCAAAGAGGTAGTGAGTAGCTCGAGTAGTAATGAAAGTGACATCACCAAGGCTACCCCTATGCCTCTCCTCTACGGGCCTGATTGCTCTTGGACTCGGGTACACCCTTTGAAACCATTCCTAGCACAACCTACTATTTCAGGGGATCTAACGGTTCCGGGTGAGTGGACTATTGAAATCAACAAGAATAGGAAACTCAGAGCCAAGGATGAGGTAGGGAGATTACTGGACGTTTCTATTAATAATAATAATAATAATAATAAGCATGTTACTTATTTCTCATAAGCGCCAATTTTTCCGAAGAATTCACTAGCGCTCGAAAAGAGAAAGAAAAAAGAACAAAAATCAATGCATCAAAAGAAGGCTTATATACAACACACATTTAACAATCACTAGCAGTGGCAAAATAGCCTAAACTCTATAGCCATCTGTCATGACACCTCTCTCAAGATCATAGCTTCTCTCAAAGAGAAAAGTCTTAAGTTGTCTCTTGAAGCATTCAACAGAACTCAGTTGTCTCATGGACAGCGGCAACCTGTTATACAACCTCGGAGCCATGTAGGAGAAAGACCTCTCAAAGAAAGAAGACTGCTGGAAAGCCCATGGTTCATCAAGACGAAAAGGGTCATTGTCATGACGCACAACTACACCATGGTGTGCCGGTGGGTGCCTGAGCAGCTCCGCAAGGTACCTAGGCTCACCAAATTTGAGAACCTTAAAAGTCACCAAACACAACTTAAATTCTATTCTTGCTCTTACTGGCAGCCAGTGCAGTTCTATGTGAAGAGATGTAGTAGGAGTTCTAGGTGGAACACCAAAAATTAGTCTTGCGGCCCTGTTAAGAACAGACTGAACTTTCTTCAAAATATAATTTGGAAGACCCACCAACAGGGCATTGCAATAATCAACACGAGAGAAGACCAATGAGTGAACCAACGTCAGGAGGCAACGTCTGGTTATAAACGGCTTCACCAAATAGAGATTTCTGATGTGCAAGTAACAACTTTTAACTATCTGGTTTACATGCTCTTTGAAATCTAATCGGGAGTTCACATATACACCCAGATTTCGAACAGAGTTGGCCGGTCGCAGCTGAGATCCACCCACATTGATGGAGAGGGCACCTACTATATCATCAGCTCTTCTATTTCCTCGGATGATGAGAATATCAGTTTTACCATCATTTAGTTTAAGTTTTCTCGCTCTCATCCACTTCTTGATATCAGACATCAACAATTCCATCTTACTCCGTATATCAACTATATTTGTGATTCTCACATAAATCTGGGCGTCATCTGCATAAAAGTGAAAGGTGACATTATGTGCACGAAGCAGAAGAGACAAACTGCTAATATAAATTATAAATAGGATAGGACCTAAAACTGATCCCTGCGGAACACCATACTGCAGGGGTGTCGAGTCCGAGACCACTTGATTTACCATCACACTCTGGGATCTACCTGACAAGTACGACCCAAGAAGCAAGAGAGCGGAGTCACGCACACCACAATCATAAAGATCACTCAATAACAACTTGTGATCCACTGTGTCAAAAGCCGCAGAGAGATCAAGCAAGACCAATAGTGAGGCCACACCATTGCAAATGTTCTCAACTAGATCATTATGTACTCTAATCAATGCTGTTTCAGTTGAATGATGCTGTCGGTAAGCAGACTGAAAAATTGGGATAGTTTCATTCTGCTGAAGTAGTGGTTGTAATTGGTCAAGTATTGCACGCTCTAATATCTTTGATATGAAGGACAGGTTGGAGACAGGACGATAGTTCAACATGTTCTCAACATCAAGTCCAGGTTTCTTTAGAGTAGGTCGGAGTAGTGCATGCTTTTCAGAATGTGGGAAGCTACCTTCAGAGAAGCACTTATTAATTATTTTGGAAATAAACTCAACTGTGTGATCATAGACTCTTGGTAGCTTGGAAACATTTATGGGATCCAACGGGCAAAATGTTTTATTGAGGTTTCTTATGTAGGACGAGATCATGTCCACCTCTACTGAGTGAAAGGATGAGAGGACATTATTAGGAATGTGTCGGGGTTGGAGTACAACTGAAAGTTCTTCACCAACAGAAGCATCATCCAGTTCCTGTCTTATGCGAGTTATCTTGCCAGCAAAAAATGCCACAAAGTTGGCAGCCAACTCGGCATCAGGTACAGAAGGTCTTAAGCTGACTCTTGTTTTTCCAAGTAAACTGTTTACAATTGAAGCCAACCTCCTCTGGTCGTTACCACACGAGTCAACTTTTCCCTGATAATACACTTTCTTTTCATCTTTGATTTTGTGGACCACAGCTCTTCTGGCGGACAGATATTGCAACCATGTAGAGTCTGTTTTATTTTTCCGCCATTCACGTTCAGCTCTTCTACGCGCTCTTCTAAGAAATTTAACTCGAGTGCTATACCAGGGCGAATCATCTCGTACTATGATTTTCTTCTCTACTTCTGGACAGTGATGATCGAACACTAATTTAAGTGCATTTCCATGTACCTCCACCAGCTCATCTGAAGTAAGGTTGGAAGTATCAATACTTCCCAAGTACTGTTTTACTTCACTGCTAGCCAAATTTAGGTCTGCATTTTTATAATTTCTAAATCTGATTACTTTTTCATGTGTGAGTGGCTTAGGGAAATCAAAGCTGAAAGTAATCAAAGCATGATCAGAGGTATTAGGGTCAGCATTCTCAACATCAACATCCAGAACACCACCACAGCCCACAGGAGAGAAAACCAAGTCAAGGGTGTGTCCTAAGATATGAGTTGGGTGGGACACATGATTTACAAAATTGTTCTGATCAGTCAACTCAAGGAACTCAGGAGAGAATGGCTTCAGATGAGGGCTGTCAACCCAGTAATTAAAATCTCCACATATCAAAAGTCTTCCGGTTTTAGCAGAAAATTCCTCGAGAAACTGCCCAAACTCTTCCATAAAACCCCTATCTGTGCCACGATGGCCAGGCCTATAGACAACTGCCATTCTTAGAATTTGTTGATGGAGTTTTATTTCCACTTCCAACAGTTCATAATAAAGAGGGGCTGGGTTATGGCTTATTTGCAAGATATTCACCAGAGATGTGGAGTAGACAACTGCCACTCCACCACCCGGATGATCTCCCCTAGGCCTAGGAACATTTATTATGGAATGGGTTTTAGGCAATGCCGCCTGGATAATATTCAGATCTGACTCGAACAACCAGGTCTCAGTGAGACATAATACATCAAGGTTACGTTCATCCAAGATCTCACAAATATGATCCATTTTGTTACGCAAGGAACGAACATTCAACAGACCCAGTTTCAACCGGCTCCCATGTGCATTTTTCAGTTTTTTGAACCTACAAAATTGGTGTTCTCAATAACTTTATTTCTCTGCGCTGTCATTAAAGGACAATTTCTACTTGAGGCGAAATGATTTGGCGGCTCCGTAACTGATGTGGAGCTCATACAATTTATACATTTGGGGGAAGTCTTGTTGGTGCAGTCTTTTGAGTTATGAGTACCGGCACAGAAGTTGCATTTTGGATCCTCATTTTTCCGATAACACCTGTCACTGGTATGACCAAAGCCCTGGCAATGGTAACATTGTGTTACCCAGAAGCGATCGTATGCACGACATCTCATAAGTCCAACATACACAGAATTGCCATCATCCACAATGGAAGAGCGTATTTCAGGTGACATTTTTACTACCGCAATCTTAGTGTGTGCATCACTCTTTTGCTTAGTGAATAGCAAATTCATAGCTAAGCCATCGTCGACCAGGGACTTTATTCTTGGGTTCTTGTTGAGGATGCTGGGAATGATCTCATTATCCTCAGCGTCATTAGCAACGCCCACCAGAGTCATTTTTGGCATCATCTTCTTTGGTTCGGAGACACTGAAGGCACTGTCCACCCCCAAATACTGATTGATGGCCCTTCCTGCATCTTCTTTGGCTTTCTTGGATGGAAGTCGTACCACCAGTACATCCGAATCAGTTCTAGTTAACTTGTTAACCGGAACCGAAGCCAAAGCAGTCTCGATTGCCTTTGTATCTGGTGGGCTTACTGGCTCGGAGGATCGGTCTTTTGGCTTCACTACCAGGACCTGATGGTCCCAGACAGTTTTTTTTCTTTCCACCATCTACCACCTCAGTGGTGCGTTTGGTCGGCTCCTTTTTGGTCTCCACTGTTTCCCTCACTACCTTTTCCTTGCTCTTCAAAACCTGCACTACATTCTTCTCAAACTCTCTTTTCTCTTTTTCTCTCTCTTCCACCTGCTCCTTCATGATTTCTTCCAATGCATCCACCTTAGCATTCCCCACCCTTGTCCACTCATCTTTCTCCTCACTTATTACTCCCTTTACTTTCTCACTTAAATGTCCCTCATACTCCTTTAGCTGCTCCTTGAGTGCCATGTTCTCTGCCTCCAGCTCATCTACTTTCCTTATTACAGCATCTAGGTTAGCAATTAATGGCCCATCTGCAGTTGCTACTGAACTGGCTCCACATATTTCTGTCAGTGACTCCACCTTCACACCTATATCTCTCCTCCAATTCTCCATAACTCCCTTCCATCTTAACAGATCCATCATCTGTCTCTTCACTACAGTCAATTGATCCTCCACTTCATTACCCTCTGCCAGAAACCCCTCAAATTCATAGCTCTCTTCATCTCCCAATAAACTCTGCCTCCGTTTGCCTTGGCCGGCCATTGTTTATATTTATGTAGCCTACAATTAAAATTACACTAATCTAAATTAAAAACAACCAAACTCCCTTGGCTAAAAATAAATTAAACCAATCACTTAAAAAAGCTGATAAAATAAAATAACTACCTGGGTAAAACCCAGGTAGCGCCGCCCCCGTTTGTGTCACCCAAGAAGAAGAAAAATTAAGGTATGGAAAAAGAAATGAATACTGGGTGTCTGCGAGGATACCGCGGGCAGGTGGGGTGCGACTTGGCTACCACTTGGTGCGATTAAGGCCATACCTAGTACATATAATGCTGATTTCTTTGTCTTCTCAGCTGCCCCGGCAGTACTGCCGGCCTCATCTGCACGACTCTTTGAGGACTGGTCCAAAGCAGATGGCGTTAATGACATTAAAGCTTTGAATGTACTCACGCCGGAACTGGCTATAGTTCCGGACCTTGATCAGTCACATACACCAGTCCTGCAGATGGGGCAGGTAGGTTTGGGTCCATGGGTAGACTGGGAAGCAGAGGCGCAGGTATTTGCTTCTACTATTATATCTAAAACCTCGCATCAGGTCCCTCAAGAGTTGCATGCTTGGTTCTCGTTACCTGTTAATAAGGCAGAAGGGGTGTCTCCAGCCTTGTTCGCTTTCTTGGCGGCCCCCAAAATATCTCTTCACCAATTAGATGATCCTTTTTGTACCCCTCCCCCAGCCCATCTGGATAGGGACTTTAAGTTACGGAGCAAAGCTTTTAGATTGTTCTCACAATATCTTGTCACTCGCCAGGTTACCATATCCCTAGCTAGGACTATTTCGGCCATTGCAGACCAAAATGTGAGGAAAGCCACAGGGCTGTCACGTAGGATTCTATTACAAAATTCAATACAATCCTTGGGTGACATTAGAGTAGCTATCATGGAGGCTGTGAGGGCACGCCAGGATCTCCGAGTGTTTTTAGTAAAGAAGTTACCGGAAGATATTGGCCGCCGGGTAACTCTTTCCCCAGTCTTAACTGCCTCCCTCCTCACGTGGAACGTAGTTTACAATTTGGTGGATGGGTGGAAGCCGACTACCTCCCAGGCTAAGAGGGAACCGTTTAAGAAACCTTTCAATAAGCCCAAAAGCGGCGGTAAGTCACAACCCCCTCATGCTAAACAGTCCTTTCGAGACCCTAGGCCTCCTCCACAGCTGGGAGGTAATCAGCCCAAGCCCAAACGTAAATACTCAGGTTATAGAGGTAAGTCACACCCCAAACCAAATCAGGGACAGACGTCAGCCAAGACTAGCCAACCGTCTGATACCATCCCACCACCCCCTACAAAAATCTAGCCAACCATACTCTCTGTCTCCCGGGGCCATGCTTAGGCGTGTCGGATTTGAGAGTTGCCCCACCAAACGAACCCAGTTTGCAAACGGGGTCGTTCCAGGTATGCCACAGAGCCTGGCCCAAACGAACATGGTCCAGCACCGTAGTCCGCAAAGGCCTCACCTGGCGGTGGATCCGGCGACCCAGACTGCGTCCGGCGCTCGAACACATCCATGTTTCGCCGGGGGTGGAGGCCCTGGTCCAAGAAATGATATCAAAGAAGGTCATTGTCTTAGTAAAACCAACTTGCCCAGTATTCGTCTCCAGACTTTTCTTAGTGCCAAAGCGGGACAGTGTGCAGATGCGACCAGTAGTGGATCTCTCGCTTCTGAACACTCACATCATAAATCCCTCCTTCAGGATGCTTACAGTCAATCAAATCAGGCTTATCCTTCCGCCGTTAGGTTGGATGTGCTCCTTAGACCTCAAAGACGCCTATTGGCATGTCCCTATCAACAAACGGTTCCAAAAGTTCCTCGCCATGAGGATAAGGCAGGAGACTTATGTCTTTTAGAGAATGCCTTTCGGGTTGAACCTGGCACCGAGAATTTTCACAAAATTAGTCCGGCAAGCCCTTCTGCCAATATTGGCCCAGGGCATCATGGTGTTGTGGTATCTAGACGACTGGCTAGTGGTGGCGGAGTTAAGAGAGTTATGTCACAATCATGTCAACCAAGTAATCAATCATGTACAAACCCTAGGGTTCAAGGTGAACTTGGCAAAGTCTCTCCTTGTTCCTTCACGGGAAATTCAGTGGATAGGGCTGGTCTGGGATACCGCCAACCTGACTCTTACTCAGAGTGTGGAAAATCGCCACAGATTTTGCAGGAAACTGTTTCGTTTTCTCCACAGTCTGAATACGACAAGGAAGGAGTGGGACTCCCTGGTCGGCTCACTCAACTGGATCCAATTAACTGTGAAGTTGGGCCGGTTGAAAGTAGAGAGATTAATCATGGAAGGCAACAAATTTTTCCCACTACTGCCGGCGGGAAAACTATGGCCGATTCCTCAATTAATTCACAACTTACTGTCGGTCTGGGCGAAGACCGAAACACTGTACTCTATGACAACTTGGGTTTCTCCTCCTCCTTCGGTATGGGTAGACACAGATGCTTCCGGAACACTGGGGTGGGGGTATCAGTCCAATCTAGGCCATCAATGGCAGGGCACTTGGGGCCAGGGCATTTCATGGCACATCAACAAACAAGAGCTTCTAGTTCCTCTATATTTTCTCCAAGCCCACGGCTCGTCATTGCAAGGGAAATCAATAGCGTTTCGGATGGACAACTCAGTTGCGGTCCATTGCATTCAGAAACAAGGTTCAGTGAGGTCTGGAGAGTTGCTAATAGTGTCAGAACAGCTTTTGCTCTAGCCGAATCGCTGAGCATTCATCTGCATGCTTCATACCTCCCAGGCGTGTCGAACGTCTGGGCGGATGCTCTGTCCCGGCGACGGAGCACCTTAGTAGAATGGGCTCTCAAACAAACCGTCTTTGACGAGATGATTGCCAAGCCTTAAAGTCCACAAGTGGATCTGTTCGCATCCGAGGAGACTCACAAGCTACCTCTCTTCCTGACCCGCCAGGGGGTGACTCCGGCGGCGGGACCAGATGCATTACTGGAGGACTGGAACAAGTGGACTTCAATCTATCTATTTCCTCCACCAGATTCTGTTCTAATGTGCAGGGTAATTCACAAACTACGAGGTTACCGGGGCGTAGTCTCGATGATCGCGCCGTTATGGCCGGCTCAGGCGTGGTACCACCAGTTGCACGATTGGTGCAAGGACCCGGTGTCGCTCCCGGTCTCCGCATTCCACTTAGAGATAATTGGCAACCTTCAGACCTCGCTCAATTTTGCCTTCTAGACATTTACAATGTCAAATGGCTAGCTCAGTATGGGGAAAGTGTCACCAGTAAACTTATGAACCAATATACTATATCTACCAGGAGGCAATATCAATCACATTAGAAAGCTTTTATGAACTGGATTGTTGAGTCAGGGCAAACCGATGCCTCAGGAGCCCTGGTCTTCAAATACTTAAGATTATTTATTTGAGCAGAAGCATTTTTCCGTTGTTACGTTAAAAAAAAAATAACTTATCTGCTATCAGAACCCCCTTCCTTGATCTCACTGGTCTCTCGATACCGCAGGCGGAGGAGAAAGGGTTTATGATGGCGTGTATCAAGATCCGCCCACCACCACGTCAGCTCATGCCCACCTGGTCGCTTGATAAAGCCTTATCTTTGCTTCAATCACGCAAATACAATAATGCGCCAGATTTCAATTAATTAATTAAAAAGGCTGTGTTCCTAATGGCTTTAGCTACAGGAAATAAGGTCTCTGAGCTGGCGGCGATGAGCAACGAACCTAATTGCCTTAGGTTTGGGAGACTGCACGACAAAATCCAAATCACGCCGTCTCCCACCTTTATAGCTAAGAATGAGCACTCTGATCATGTTTTCTCAGAATTTTCTGTTCCGGCGTTGAAGCGCGGACACACTCATCATATGTTATGTCCAGTGGAGGCCTTAGTTAAGTTTATGAGGGCAGCTCACCCTCGACAACCAGGCTTTCTGTGGGTAAACCAGGCAGGTAATCGTGTTTCTAGGAGAACATTGGCTTCTATGTTAGTGGATGTTATTAAAGAAAGTAATCAAGGGGCAGGGCCCACGACATCAGGAAGTAGGCCGTCTCTCTTAGATTTTTACAAAATTTCTCTATAGACGACATTGCCAACACTCAATTGTGGGCATCAAACCATACTTTCCTTACACGATAACTGTCAGTCGCTCTGGACAAGCCAAAACGTACCTGTGTAGCTTTACGACAGAAGGTCTCGTAGGCTCTGTGCTATTATGTATTAAGATTAAGGCGAGAAAAAAAGGGGGGGGGGGCCTGTGGTGAATAGCCCAAAGCCCCACAGAAACCTTCCACCGGAGAGTGTGATAAATCACGAGCTGTGATCGAACTGATATGACGGTTCAAAAGTTTTTATTATATTTTAAGAAATCTATCATAGTTGCAACTATATAGGATTAATAGAATGTACAACATATATACATTGTACAAATATTGTTAAGGTTAAGAACAATATTCCAAAGAGTTTATAGTTCTAAGTGTGGGCACAAGGATGTTCCCAATTTATCATGTATAGATCTTAAGGTAAAAGATCTGGTCATGGGCAAGCAGACTTTCTTCGAAGTCACGCCCTGCTTGCAATCTTTTATATTTTTTATACTATTTATTGTTTGTATACAATAAAACTTAAACATTTTATACGGCTTATTTTTGTCCTGAGGTTGAGGTATTGTTACGAATGTCCCCCTCCAGTCTTGGTACTCAGGCAATATCGTCAATGATGGAGGGGCCACTATTAAATTATAGGTTTGATTCCCGGAGGGAAGTAATGAAAACCTAATATTTAGTAGGGCCCCGTAATCATTGACGATTTATGGCCCTCCCATCCATCCCCTTCCCATTCGTTGATTTCTAGTAAGTCTTGATATATCAGTGAAGGAAGAAATGGCCGCTAGGGGGCCTGCGCCTGGGCGCTGCGCACAAGAAATCCACGCATGGGAAGCCATAATATAACAGATATTAAGTTAAATTTTTATTTTTTATTTTCTACAAAGTTTTTTTCTGTAGGGTACCCAATCATAAGACAATTCCATAAGAGAATTAAGCGTGCACTTATGAGAGTAGTCCCTGACCCTTCTGTGCGGGAGATTCAAAGCTGCTGCCGCGGGTGTTGAAGGGAGACTATTATATTAATAGGCAATATTGTCAATGATTACGGGGCCCTACTAAATTATAGGTTTGACTCCTGTAAGGAGATAAAGAAAACCTAATATTTAGTAGTGGCCCCGTAATCATTGACGAACATGCCTATTACATAAGGCATCCTCTTCAAACACTAATCCGCCGTAGTTTGAATCTACCGCGCAGAGCATTTAAAAACTGAGGAGCCTTCATCATGAGCGCACGCGACCTCACTCATGGCTTCAGTCATTATGAATTGGGTTCTCACTACGAAAAAACTTCGTAAAAAATAAAAACAAAAAGAAAATAAGAATAACTATCTAATAAGCTTTCCATCATATCGTGGATGTACTTGTGTGGATCTCTGACCAGACGCTGATTCAGGCGTCATTCCTCCTTCACTGACATATCAAGTAAACCAAGATCCTTAATACATCAACGAATGGGAAGGGGACGGTCGGGAGGGCCCCAGTCGTCAATGATTACGGGGCCACTACTAAATATTAGGTTTTCTTTATCTCCTTACAGGAGTCAAACCTATAATTTATTAGTGGCCCCTCCATCATTGACGAACATGCCTGATTTCTAAGACTGGAGGGGGACATTCGTAATCATATCATAACTCTAGAAAAGTAGATAATAAAAACAACCACATAGTATTCTTACTCTTGAAAATATATTTAATCATTGGCGTAGGCCGAAAAAATACAAGAAAAAGGGGTTCAGGCAGGTGCGTGCTTCAAAGAAGCCTGCCTGACAAAAAATGGGTAACCCTAAAGATTCTGAACACAGATCTGTAGTTACAAAGGCACCCCACTCAACGAGTGGTGACAAAAATAACATGTTATAAGCTTATATGTGCACATCATAAACCCCAACATAATCGTGGAGATAAATTGCAAAGGATCTCCACTGATTCTAAAATTAAATTGCTTTCGCAGCTAAAACTACTATAACAACCCCGTTGTTTTGTACTAACATTGTACTAGCACAATTTCTCTCTGAGAAATTTTATATCACATTAACCTTACATTGTATCACAGTTCTCATACTCCGGCGGGGTCTAGGGTGTCCTATGTCAACTGACTGCACACCCCCCCCCCCCCTTTGTGAAAATAAACAAAAGTGACTGTAGGGCCACCTAGACCCTCTGCCTTAAAGCTATACATGGTAAGGAAGGTTTGTCTAGAGCAACTGACAAGTATCTAGACAAAAACGTATGATTAGACGCCCACAATTGAGTGGACGCGATATCTTCCACTGAAAAGTTTTTCAGGAAACGTAAAGAGGCTGCCCATTTGCGTAAATCGTGGGCCCTACCCACCACGCCGGGATTACTCTCTTTAATGACTTCTACCAGAAGAGATGCTAATCGCCGTTTAAGTAAGCGTTTACCCGTACTTGCTACCCATAAAGCACCTTGGGGGTTTAGAGGAGCTACTCTCAAATATTTGGTTAGAGCTTGCACTGGACATAGATTATGATGCACCTTTCCCCTTTTCAATGCTGGCACCGTGAACTCTGAAAACACGTGTGCACTGTGCTCATTCTTGGCTACAAAACCTGGGGAAGGCGCAATGTAAATACATTCGTTAAGTCTACCAAACCTAAGGCAATTGGGTGTGCTGCTCATCGCCGCCAGCTCAGACACTCTGTTCCCGGTGGCCAAAGCCATAAGGAAAACCGCCTTTTTTAAGAGTAAAGCAAAGGCTGCAGTATTTTGGTACAGACGAGAGTGAAGTAAAGACAAAGCTTTGTCGAGAGACCAAGTAGGCATGAGCTGACGGGGAGGTGGGCGAAGTTTAAAACAAGCTCTCATAAAACCTGTTTCCTCCGCCACCGGTATGGAAAGACCTGTAAGGTCTAAAAAGGGCACTCTAATTGCAGTTAAGTGATTTTTTAATGTTACCACCGATAAATGTTTCTGTTCAAACAGATAATTCAAGTAATTGAAAACTAAAGCCACTGACGGCACATTCTGTTCCGTTCTGACAATCCAGGAAGTAAAGGCTTGCCAATGTGAGTGATACTGACGTTTCGTAGACTGAGTATATTGATTGATTAATTTATTAGTCACATCTCTACCGTATGGTGCCAGCCACTTGGCCTCCTGAATGTCCATAATGCAAAAGTCAGAGAGGTCGCTAGGTTGCCAATCGTGTCTAAGTGGAAATACCCGACCGGGAGCGATACCGGGTCCGGGCACCACGTTTTCAATTGCTGGTTTTCAATTGTTATCGGAAAAATGAGGATCCAAAATGCAATTTCTGTGCCGGTACTCATAACTCAAAAGACTGCACCAACAAGACTTCCCCCAAATGTATAAATTGTATGAGCTCCACATCAGTTACGGAGCCGCCAAATCATTTCGCCTCAAGTAGAAATTGTCCTTTAATGACAGCTCAGAGAAATAAAGTTATTGAGAACACCAATTTTGTAGGTTCAAAAAACTGAAAAATGCACATGGGAGCCGGTTGAAACTGGGTCTGTTGAATGTTCGTTCCTTGCGTAACAAAATGGATCATATTTGCGAGATCTTGGATGAACGTAACCTTGATGTATTATGTCTCACTGAGACCTGGTTGTTCGAGTCAGATCTGAATATTATCCAGGCAGCATTGCCTAAAACCCATTCCATAATAAATGTTCCTAGGCCTAGGGGAGATCATCCGGGTGGTGGAGTGGCAGTTGTCTACTCCACATCTCTGGTGAATATCTTGCAAATAAGCCATAACCCAGCCCCTCTTTATTATGAACTGTTGGAAGTGGAAATAAAACTCCATCAACAAATTCTAAGAATGGCAGTTGTCTATAGGCCTGGCCATCGTGGCACAGATAGGGGTTTTATGGAAGAGTTTGGGCAGTTTCTCGAGGAATTTTCTGCTAAAACCGGAAGACTTTTGATATGTGGAGATTTTAATTACTGGGTTGACAGCCCTCATCTGAAGCCATTCTCTCCTGAGTTCCTTGAGTTGACAGTTGACTGATCAGAACAATTTTGTAAATCATGTGTCCCACCCAACTCTAATCTTAGGACACACCCTTGACTTGGTTTTCTCTCCTGTGGGTTGTGGTGGTGTTCTGGATGTTGATGTTGAGAATGCTGACCCTAATACCTCTGATCATGCTTTGATTACTTTCAGCTTTGATTTCCCTAAGCCACTCACACATGAAAAAGTAATCAGATTTAGAAATTATAAAAATGCAGACCTAAATTTGGCTAGCAGTGAAGTAAAACAGTACTTGGGAAGTATTGATACTTCCAACCTTACTTCAGATGAGCTGGTGGAGGTACATGGAAATGCACTTAAATTAGTGTTCGATCATCACTGTCCAGAAGTAGAGAAGAAAATCATAGTACGAGATGATTCGCCCTGGTATAGCACTCGAGTTAAATTTCTTAGAAGAGCGCGTAGAAGAGCTGAACGTGAATGGCGGAAAAATAAAACAGACTCTACATGGTTGCAATATCTGTCAACCAGAAGAGCTGTGGTCCACAAAATCAAAGATGAAAAGAAAGTGTATTATCAGGGAAAAGTTGACTCGTGTGGTAACGACCAGAGGAGGTTGGCTTCAATTGTAAACAGTTTACTTGGAAAAACAAGAGTCAGCTTAAGACCTTCTGTACCTGATGCCGAGTTGGCTGCCAACTTTGTGGCATTTTTTGCTGGCAAGATAACTCGCATAAGACAGGAACTGGATGATGCTTCTGTTGGCGAAGAACTTTCAGTTGTACTCCAACCCCGACACATTCCTAATAATGTCCTCTCATCCTTTCACTCAGTAGAGGTGGACATGATCTCGTCCTACATAAGAAACCTCAATAAAACATTTTGCCCGTTGGATCCCATAAATGTTTCCAAGCTACCAAGAGTCTATGATCACACAGTTGAGTTTATTTCCAAAATAATTAATAAGTGCTTCTCTGAAGGTAGCTTCCCACATTCTGAAAAGCATGCACTACTCCGACCTACTCTAAAGAAACCTGGACTTGATGTTGAGAACATGTTGAACTATCGTCCTGTCTCCAACCTGTCCTTCATATCAAAGATATTAGAGCGTGCAATACTTGACCAATTACAACCACTACTTCTGCAGAATGAAACTATCCCAATTTTTCAGTCTGCTTACCGACAGCATCATTCAACTGAAACAGCATTGATTAGAGTACATAATGATCTAGTTGAGAACATTTGCAATGGTGTGGCCTCACTATTGGTCTTGCTTGATCTCTCTGCGGCTTTTGACACAGTGGATCACGAGTTGTTATTGAGTGATCTTTATGATTGTGGTGTGCGTGACTCCGCTCTCTTGCTTCTTGGGTCGTACTTGTCAGGTAGATCCCAGAGTGTGATGGTAAATCAAGTGGTCTCGGACTCGACACCCCTGCGGTATGGTGTTCCGCAGGGATCAGTTTTAGGTCCTATCCTATTTGTAATTTATATTAGCAGTTTGTCTCTTCTGCTTCGTGCACATAATGTCACCTTTCACTTTTATGCAGATGACACCCAGATTTATGTGAGAATCACAAATATAGTTGATATACGGAGTAAGATGGAATTGTTGATGTCTGATATCAAGAAGTGGATGAGAGCGAGAAAACTTAAACTAAATGATGGTAAAACTGATATTCTCATCATCCGAGGAAATAGAAGAGCTGATGATATAGTAGGTGCCCTCTCCATCAATGTGGGTGGATCTCAGCTGCGACCGGCCAACTCTGTTCGAAATCTGGGTGTATATGTGAACTCCCGATTAGATTTCAAAGAGCATGTAAACCAGATAGTTAAAAGTTGTTACTTGCACATCAGAAATCTCTATTTGGTGAAGCCGTTTATAACCAGACGTTGCCTCCTGACGTTGGTTCACTCATTGGTCTTCTCTCGTGTTGATTATTGCAATGCCCTGTTGGTGGGTCTTCCAAATTATATTTTGAAGAAAGTTCAGTCTGTTCTTAACAGGGCCGCAAGACTAATTTTTGGTGTTCCACCTAGAACTCCTACTACATCTCTTCACATAGAACTGCACTGGCTGCCAGTAAGAGCAAGAATAGAATTTAAGTTGTGTTTGGTGACTTTTAAGGTTCTCAAATTTGGTGAGCCTAGGTACCTTGCGGAGCTGCTCAGGCGCCCACCGGCACACCATGGTGTAGTTGTGCGTCATGACAATGACCCTTTTCGTCTTGATGAACCAAGCGCTTTCCAGCAGTCTTCTTTCTTTGAGAGGTCATTCTCCTACATGGCTCCTGTGACGCACCCAGTGCGTAGCAACGCAACCTGATTGTACTCCTTGGTACTCCACTGTACCGTCACGGTGCGTGTACCGTGCTGGCTGCTTATATTGAGTGTGACAACGTATAACTATGTTCTTTGTATCTCTGCAAAGGTCTCGTCATGTGCTAACCAGTGGTGGGTTTTGTTTTAAGCCATGTCGAGACCTTCCATTTAATATGTAGTATCAGTAGAGAAGTTGATAAATAAGACAATAGGAATTCAGAGAGAGAGAGTGAGTTAGACTTCAGAGCGAGAGGGTAGCAATGGTTGCCAGACGTATGGACCGGTTGGCAGCCCTGCGCTTATAGCTAGGTGCGACAGGGTTGGTAGTACATTGCCGCCTGCATATGCTGCCTGGCTGCCCATGTTGTCGTACTGCACATTGCATGGAGGCTCGCTGTGTGTTCCATGATCAGGTTGCCTAGAACCTTTGAGATTCTAACATCCCTTGCCCTCTCTCCCAATTTCTCACGGTTGCACTCTTTCTCTCTGACGACATTACTCTCATTTCATTCTTCTCTCTATTTAAATGCATACCCTTCCCTTGAGGTCCTAAAGGAGTTTCAGCACTCACCTCTCGTATTACTCTTAGGACAAGCATATATTTACATGTATTAGATTTAAGGGGTTAATGTGAACAGCGATCTTCTTGATGAGGATAGTTGGTGAACGTTCTACATGTTCACGAGTTATATGCCCAGCTCATCATCCAATTTGTGACTAGACTAGTGCCATGTGTAAGAGCCCGACCATGCCCAGGAGTTGTCTGTAGAGGGGCGAGGACTTAGCCTTGATTTGCCTACCGAGCCAGGAGCGAGTGTAGTACCAGAGACTACAGCTCGCTCGTAGTGCCGGTATAGTAGAGTAACGTAATTTATCTGTCCTTGTGTTCTCTGCAGTCTTTTCCTGGGTTCTCGCTTTCGGTGCTGGGACTCGTTGTTCCTGTGACTTGGCCTGCTAGCTAGAACACATGGGGATGATGAGTGGGTTATATCTTTATTTTACTATGCATTGCAGCTCTCTTTAAGTTTATGTATGTAACACTTTACAATACACATTACTCACACACAAGACAACACTATTAATACTTTCATGTATCAATTAACTGCACTGTCGTTTTGCTGCTGTGTCCGGAGTTCTGTTGCGTAGGGCGCATACAGACTCAGAGGGGAGACAGAGTGAGAGAAGCGAAGTAGCCTATGCGGTAGTAGGCTACCGGCGCAGTACTGTTGCCTGCAACCTTTTAGTTATTCCAAGTATAGATTCATTATTACAATAAGTGACTACTATTTATGTTCCTTCCATGTGTATTATTAGGTATCTACTGGATCATGAACATCTTGTATGCTACATGCTAGTGCATGTTAGTAGGGGACAGTTATTCTAGTGCACGCGCTTTCTAGTAGGCGTGTACATTTGTCATTTAGCATTTCACTGTCATACCTTTAGCCTGCTTCTATTCTACATTATTAGAGGCTTAATATTAACGTAGTTTCTTGAGTATTGCATTTCTTTATTAATAACGTAACCTATAAATGTCTGAGGGAGTTTAGCCTCATAGCCTACCCCTGTTGTACACTTTCGCCGAGTTAAGGTACCTCGTTACCATAGACGATAACTCTGTAGGGCGTTGGTGCTTTTGTTGTCTGGAGCATATAGTATTTGGGACTGGAATCGAGCGTGTCGTTGTCACATAAGCCATTTCTGTCCTACGATCAAGAATCCCGAATATGTATTGCCGATCCAGCCGTAACAAAATGGCGACCTTGCACAAGATTCAGTAGTATCCTATCACATGTTTTTTTGGAGAACTATTCTATGCTACCTAGTAGAGCTGGCTAGAATTTTCTTGCATATTGGAGGAATTTTTATTGTGTCATTATTGTATTGGTGGACTTGCAGATTGTTTCGTTGGGGGTGTCTAGAGTAGAGTCATTCAAGCATCTTTAACATTTTGTGAGTCGAGACTGCAATTAGTAATAAGCACTTTTTTTTTTTTATGAACAGCAATTGTATAACCAGCACTATGTCTAATGACTCATCATTTACGGGGGAGGATAACACGGTACAGCCTAGTAACCAGCAAGTACAACAGATGTTTAGGGAGGGGAGTGTTATAAGTGGAGAGAGGGATGCCCGGGCATTTTTGCAGACACCTTTGACCGAACAGCGCCTGCAGGCTATTGATTGTTACGGTCTTCGCTGTTTAGCCACGGTTTTGGGGCGGGACTGTCCTGACAGTTGGCCCAAGAAGAATTTGGTGGCATGTTTGTTGGGTGATGGCGATGGGGCGGTGGGTGGAGTGGGGTCTTGTGGGGTTCCCTCCAAGCCTCCATTCCACTCTACCCCTGAGCTGGGCCCTCAGCCAGCGAGTCTTAGCACGATGCAGCAGGAGGGTTCTCAAGGGCAAGCTGGCTTACCCGTAAACACGTCTCGGTGTGGATCCCCCATTTTGTGCTCTCCCCCCCCAGGCCTGTCTCCTGAGATGTTATTTCAGCTAGAACTAGCTAAGTTTAAGCTGCAGGAGACTCAGATACAACAGGCTAGTATAGAACGCATAGAGGTTGCTAGAATCCAAGCCAATCAGGATGCAACCAGGTACCAGGCTGAAATGGATGTCGAGAAGTCTAGAGTAGAGACCACGGGGCGTCATCTCGGTGGTGGGCACCGGGTTACAGACTCACTTTCGCATTTAATTAAGTTAGTACCCGCATTTGATGAGACAGCAGTGACTGAGTTTTTTGCTCGTTTCGAAAAGAAGTGTCGTGAGTATGACTGGCCGGAGGTTAAATGGGCAGCATTAGTTTCATCACGTCTAGTGGGTAAGGGGTTGAAAGCCTACGATGCACTGTCACTGGACGAGAGTGTAGTGTATGGACTGGTGAAGGAGGCTGTGCTCCGGGCCTACGAACTGCAACCCGAAACTTATAGATTGAAGTTCCGTGGCGTGAATAAGAAGAGCGACGTCAGTTTTATGGAGCACGCACGGGACTTAACAGATGCAGGTAATAACTGGTTTCGGTCCGAGCACGCAGAGTCGGCTGAGGAAATTAAGCAACTTTTCTATCTGGAACAGTTTTACAAATGTACTGGAACCGATCTAACGCTGAACATTAAGGAAAAATGTCCCAAGACAGTAGAGGAGGCTGCCAAGATGGCAGACCTCAGATTATCATTGATTCGTGGTTGCGGTGCCGCTCAGAGGGCTGAGTCAGGGCAGAAGGGGCGCTATACCCCACCCACCAGAGTTTTCGATAATAACAAATCCTATGACACACATAACCACACTAAATGCATTGCACCTAATAACACCTACAAACACAAGCCTCTCCCGTTTACTAAAGGTCAGGCCCCTTCTTCGCCCGCACAAGGGAAGAAGCCCATTGGGGATGTGAAATGTTACAAATGTCAGAAGCTAGGCCATTATTCACGTGAGTGCCCTAGTAACACTCCCGCTAAGCCGGTGTCATTGGTTCACAGTATCGGTGTGTCTCTGAAGGCTGCAGCAACTGCCCGGGGTAGGTTGTCAGCAGCTGAGGCACACGCGGTAAAGAAGCGTACGGTAGGCTCGACACCTGTCCGGGACACTTTCTGTGGCCATCGGGGGCACGGGTTTGTGAGCTGGGGGAGTGAACTACGGAGGGTTGACTTGCTGAGGGATACGGGGGCTTCGCAAACTTTGTTGAGGAACTTCACAGGGAAACCGATAAATGCGGCCAGAGTTGTTGTGGTGCAGGGTATAAATGCTACGAGGTCATACCCACTTGTGAGGTTGGAGTTGAGAGTGGGAGAGGTGTGCAGGGAGCTGGATGTAGGGATCGTTGAGTGTTTGCCAGTTGAGGGCGTCGACCTTCTTCTCGGCAACGACTTTGCGGTGCCCACTTCCGGGACTCCACCCTTAGTCGTTGCCGAGAGGGCGGCCGACGTGGATGGTGAGAATCGGGAATGGGTTGGGAGGTGCCAACAGGATGAGATGGCCTGTGTGGTAACCCGATCTCGCTCTGCGGCTCCTGCACAGCCTAGCACTCAACCTCGGGGACAGTGGAGGAAGGATCAGGAGAAGGTTGCTAAGGGCAGGAAAAGGGACATTGATTCTGCTGCACTTCTCGGTGATTCGGTACTTGGACCTATAATAAACACGGGAGTTGACTCTGGCCCAGATATGGTGTGTAACAAGGCAGAGTTGGGTAAGACTTCGCGTGAGGCAAGAGCTGTAGCGAGAGCCACTAAGGCAGTAGAGCCTACTAGCCGGGGTAATGTCTTATTACAAAACCATCTTGATGCATTGACGCCCAGGGACATTAGTGGGCAGCAGCTGCAAGACGCTAGCCTAGCTCGTTATAGCAATGGTGCCATAGAGTTGGAGGAAGATGGGGATGCGAAGCCGGGAGATTTCTTTAGGCTCAACAGGATATTGTACCGCAGATTTCTAGACCCCAAATCGAAGTGGGAGGGCGGTGCGAGGGTAGTAGACCAGGTGGTTGTTCCAAATAAGTATAGAGAGTCCTTATTGTGTCTGGCGCATGATGTGCCGGTGGCGGGTCATTTGGGGGTAACAAAAACATTGGCGGCATTGGGCAGGTTTTTCTGGTGGCCTGGGGTCAAGGCTGATGTCTGTGCATGGGTGGCTGGGTGTGCGACCTGCCAGACAACGGGGAAGCCTAACCAGACAATCCCGAAGGCACCTTTGTTTCCCATACCTGTCACCGGGCCTCCGTTCAGCAAAGTTGTAGTAGATTTGGTTGGCCCTTTCCCGCCTACTAGTAGTGGCAATAAATTCCTGTTGACAATCATGGATGTGGCTACGAGATACCCGGACGCATACCCCATGAGAAACGGCTCGGCAAAGGCAGTTGTTAAAAACTTATTATTGTTCTGTTCCCGTTATGGATTTCCACGTGAGGTGCAGTCAGACCAGGGGAGCAATTTTACATCCAAATTGTTCAAGCAAACCCTTCAGTTGCACGGTATATGTTCTGTAGTGTCGTCAGCCTACCATCCCGAGAGTCAGGGAGTCTTGGAGCGGTGGCACTCGACCCTGAAGAGTATGCTACGCTGTTACTGTGCAGAACATGACACTGATTGGGATTTGGGTCTGCCGTATGTTCTGTTCGCTGCACGTGAAGTCCCAGGAGAGAGCCTGGGGTTCAGTCCAAATCAACTAGTCTTTGGCCATAATGTGAGAGGACCTTTAAGTATGGTGAAAGAGATCTGGGAGGGCGAAGAGAAGCCGGTGTCTGTACTTAAATATATCCTTGAGAGCCGGGAGAGACTTATAGGTTGCATGGCAGCGGCAGGTAATAACTTGGTTAATGCACAGGCGGTCATGAAGCACCAGTATGACGCCAAGGTGAAGCTTCGGGAGTTTTCGGTGGGTCAGGAGGTAATGTTGCTTTTACCTTTGCCTGGACACCCCCTTTCTGCCAAGTTTATTGGGCCGTATGTGGTGGCTAAGAAACTGTCCGACCTTGATTATCTCGTTGCAACACCTGACCGTAGAAAAAAACATCAGTTATGTCATGTTAACCTCATGAAAGAGTATGTGAGACGCCCCTCAGAGCCTCTCACTGTCCCTGTGCTGGCCTGCAGCGGCCAGGGTGGAGAAGGAGGTGGGGACAGTCATGCTGCTGAGGAGGATAGCTGGGACTGTGTCATTTCCGCGGAACAGTGGGCGGGGAATACTGAACAAGAGGCTAGGCAAGCTGTAAGTCACCTGCCTGAGCACCAGGGTGCTGCTGTCCTAGGCCTGTTCAGGTCATACCCCTCTGTTTTCGCCGAACACCCAGGTCTCACTACTCAGGTAACGCACGACGTGGACGTCGGTGATAATGTGCCCTTCAAGTCAGTGCCCTACCGTGTGCCCCCGGTAAAGTTGCCAGCTTTACGGGAGGAGTTAAAGTACATGGTTGAGAGAGGGATGATCACTGAAGGTTATGTGAAGTGGACATCACCCGTCACGTTGCAGCCAAAACCTGACGGCAAGGTGCGGTTCTGCATAGATTTTCGTAGGCTAAATGGCTTGACCACTACCAACCCTTACCCTTTGCCTCGAGTTGACGACAGCATGGACAAGATAGGGAATGCAAAGTACCTTACTAAAATTGATCTTGTAAAAGGCTACTGGCAAGTACCCCTGTCGGACCGAGCTAAGCAAGTTTGTGGTTTTGTGGTAGATGGCAAGACCTACCAATGTAACGTAATGCCTTATGGGCTTAAGAACGCACCTGCCACGTTTCAGAACCTGATGAACGATATTTGTGACGAAATCCCTAACTGCACGGTCTACCTTGATGACGTGATAGTGTATGATGACAATTTTGATAATCACCTAAGGCACTTAGAGACCCTGTTTGGGAAGTTGCACGATGCTGGGCTGGTGGTGAACCTGAGGAAGTGCGAGTTTGTAAAGGCTACTGTGCAGTATCTTGGCTTCGTGGTCGGGTTAGGCCGGGTGTGCCCCCCCCTGAGCAAGATACAGGCTATCAATATGTTTCCCAGGCCCACCACTAAGCGCCAGGTCATGCGGTTCCTAGGTATGATAGGCTATTATAGGCGCTTCATCCGGGGATACTCTACTGTCTTAGCACCGTTAACTGATCTACTGTCGAAGTCAGTGAAGTTCTGTTGGGCTGCGGAGTGTCAGAGGGCTTTCGACCTAGTCAAGCACCTGCTGTGTACACATCCGATTTTGAGAGCCCCAGACTTCTCCAGGAGTTTTCAGCTGGCGACTGATGCCAGCGGTGTGGGTGCCGGGGCAGTGTTACTGCAGACTAATTCCGAGGGCTTGGAACACCCAGTGAGCTTCTTTTCTCGCAAGTTTAATTCGGCACAAAGGAATTACTCGACTATAGAGAAGGAGCTTCTTGCTATCGTTTTGTCGCTCAAACATTTCGAAGTTTATGTTCCAGCCTACGGCCCGGTAGTGACGATTTATACGGACCATCATCCCTTGAAATTCCTAAATCAGTTTCACAATCGGAATATGCGGTTGACCAGGTGGTCCCTAATGCTCCAAGAGTATAATCTCAACATTCAGCATATTGCCGGGAGTGAGAACGTGATAGCAGATTGTCTATCAAGGGTTGATGATCCAGGATAGTCGTGCACGGTGTGTGGATTGAGCAGGAGTAAAATTAGGCTATCATAACGCCGTCCAAAAAGATTATAAAACAATAAAATAAACGAGAAAATTTTGTTTTAGTTTTGTAAGTCTTTATTGTTGTAGCATGATGCATGCGATATTGTGTTTTATGTATAATTCACACTTCAGTTGTTGTGCACCTTTTGCAATTAGTGGCAGCTAAGGGTAGCAGGTCGGTTGGTTGCCTGTCAGATTTTGATAATGCTTCTAAGGTCGATTATCTAAAATCTTGGGGGGGCTGTGACGCACCCAGTGCGTAGCAACGTAACCTGATTGTACTCCTTGGTACTCCACTGTACCGTCACGGACCGTGTACCATGCTGGCTGCTTATATTGAGTGTGACAACGTATAACTATGTTCTTTGTATCTCTGCAAAGGTCTCGTCATTTGCTAACCAGTGGTGGGTTTTGTTTTAAGCCATGTCGAGACCTTCCATTTAATATGTAGTATCAATAGAGAAGTTGATAGATGAGATGATAGGAATTCAGAGAGAGAGAGTGAGTTAGACTTCAGAGCGAGAGGGTAGCGGTGCGCCACGCTGCCGGGGGGGTGGTTGCCAGACGTATGGACCGGTTGGCAGCCCTGCGCTTATAGCTAGGTGCGACAGGGTTGGTAGTACATTGCCGCCTGCCTATGCTGTCTGGGCTGCCCATGTTGTTGTACAGCACATTGCCTGGAGGCTCGCTGTGTGCTCTATGACCAGGTTGCCTAGAACCTTTGAGACTCTAACATCCCTTGCCCTCTCTCCCAATTTCTCACGGTTGCACTCTTTCTCTCTGACGACATTACTCTCATTTCATTCTTCTCTCTATTTAAATGCATACCCTTCCCTTGAGGTCCTAAAGGAGTTTCAGCACTCACCTCTCGTATTACTCTTAGGACAAGCATATATTTACATGTATTAGATTTAAGGGGTTAATGTGAACAGCGATCTTCTTGATGAGGATAGTTGGTGAACGTTCTACATGTTCACGAGTTATATGCCCAGCTCATCATCCAATTTGTGACTAGACTAGTGCCATGTGTAAGAGCCCGACCATGCCCAGGAGTTGTCTGTAGAGGGGTGAGGACTTAGCCTTGATTTGCCTACCGAGCCAGGAGCGAGTGTAGTACCAGAGACTACAGCTCGCTCGTAGTGCCGGTATAGTAGAGTAACGTAATTTATCTGTCCTTGTGTTCTCTGCAGTCTTTTCCTGGGTTCTCGCTTTCGGTGCTGGGACTCGTTGTTCCCGTGACTTGGCCTGCTAGCTAGAACACATGGGGATGATGAGTGGGTTATATCTTTATTTTACTATGCATTGCAGCTCTCTTTAAGTTTATGTATGTAACACTTTACAATACACATTACTCACACACAAGACAACACTATTAATACTTTCATGTATCAATTAACTGCACTGTCGTTTTGCTGCTGTGTCCGGAGTTCTGTTGCGTAGGGCGCATACAGACTCAGAGGGGAGACAGAGTGAGAGAAGCGAAGTAGCCTATGCGGTAGTATGCTACCGGCGCAGTACTGTTGCCTGCAACCTTTTAGTTATTCCAAGTATAGATTCATTATTACAATAAGTGACTACTATTTATGTTCCTTCCATGTGTATTATTAGGTATTACTGGATCATGAACATCTTGTATGCTACATGCTAGTGCATGTTAGTAGGGGACAGTTATTCTAGTGCACGCGCTTTCAAGTAGGCGTGTACATTTGTCATTTAGCATTTCACTGTCATACCTTTAGCCTGCTTCTATTCTACATTATTAGAGGCTTAATATTAACGTAGTTTCTTGAGTATTGCATTTCTTTAGTAATAACGTAACCTATAAATGTCTGAGGGAGTTTAGCCTCATAGCCTACCCCTGTTGTACACTTTCGCCGAGTTAAGGTACCTCGTTACCATAGACGATAACTCTGTAGGGCGTTGGTGCTTTTGTTGTCTGGAGCATATAGTATTTGGGACTGGAATCGAGCGTGTCGTTGTCACATAAGCCATTTCTGTCCTACGATCAAGAATCCCGAATATGTATTGCCGATCCAGCCGTAACAATATATATATATAAATACACTGTATATATATATATATATATATATATACCGTTCTGTATATATATATATATATATATATATATATATATTGTTTTCCTGTTTCTTTCGGGCTAGCTTCTATAGTTGGCGTATTTTCAGCTGATGGTAAATTGTCATGTCTTCCCTTATGTATTCGGCTATTACGAAGGTTTGGAATCGAAATGCGTTGTTAAGTGAAGACGGGCCGTTTTTCTAGTCCCCCTTCTTCCTCATGTGTAGCCCCATTAGTTTTCAGATTTTATGACGTTCGGCTCATTAGTTTGTCAATTTTAAGACCTTTCGTCCAATTTCTTTGTCAATATTAAGACCTTTCGTGCTGCTTAGGTGTCGATAGTGAGCCTGTAATTTTGGAAGAACTGGCTTTTGGCCGGGACATTTTTGTACCGAAAAATTTACAAATTAATCTAGAAGGGGGATCTAATGGATGTTTTTTTAAACCTTGATGGAGATCAAGGGAGGAAACTAATAAAATTTTATAAAGCTACATAAATGATAAAATATATACACCCATTTCTCCTTAATTATGAAAACGTGGTATCTATAATAGGCAGAGACATAGTAGTTTCATATTGTTCAGTGGAGTATCGATAAGTGTTGCTAAGAGATTGAATTTACCGTCAGCTGAAGAAAAAAAATCAAAACTATATGTCATACTGAACTTAATATTATGGGAAAATGTCTAGTTTTTCCGCGCCCTCCACAAAAAATAGAAATACAGGAAAAGGGATATTTTATCAAGAACATGGTCTAGATACATTGGTAATATTATTATTATTATTATTGTTATTATTATGATTATTCTCTCTCTTTCTCTTTATCTATCTATCTCTCTCTCTATCTATCTATCTATCTATTTATCTATCTATCTGCAGCATCCTATTATATATTGTTCCACACTTCTCTAACTTTAATTACACTCAATTTTTCCTTTCCGTGACTGCATGCCTGTTCCATTGTCATTGTAGTCTATGTATACAGTTGCCCACATACCCTACGTTCTGTTCCTCTTCGTTATTTTATGCAGGAATGTAAATTAGCATGAATTAATTGAGAGTGGTGTTTCCTTAAATTATCAGTTAGCAAATTAGATGAGTTAACCACTGCCTCACAAAGAAAACTACACTATACTCGGTATATTTTCAGCTGATGATAAACTGAATTCCTTATCAACTGATGTGTCGATAATGGGAAAATATGAAACTGCTATGTCACTGCATCATATATATACTGTATATACTGTATAGACCAAGTTATCAGAAATTACAACAAATCTCACTTACAAATCTTCTTAAGGGGAGGCAGACCGTTTTTCGGGACCCCCTTCTCCCTAATGTTTAGCCCCACTATTTCTTAGATTATAAGACGTTCGGCCCATTAGTTTGGCGATTTTAACACCTTTCGCCCCATTTCGTTGTCAATTTTAAGACCTTTCGTGCCATTTAGGTGTCGATTATTTCCTGGCGAGCGATAGCGAGCATACAATTTTAAGAAGAACCGGCCTTCGTCCGTGAAATTTTTCTACCGAAAAATGTACAAATGTATCTTGAAGGGGGGTCTAGGGGGTGTGTTTCTAAGCTTGATGGAGGTCTAGCGAGGAAACTAAAAAAACATATATGAATAAATGATTTAATAGACCAAACAAACGGTCTGCCTCCCCTTAAGCCCTTCAGCACATGACGCCTCTTGAGTTTTATTGTGGCTCAATTTAGACGATTAAATGCAGTTTAAGAAAGATCTATGTTATTCAGAGCGTTTATTGAGATCGAATTAACCCCTTTGAGCCGTAGAGATTGAGTACGGTTTAAGCTTAAGAAAATTATCTAATGGTAACCAGAACATGATGGAAATGACGTCATGGTGGTGAAGGGGTTAAATGCTGAATAATTAAGGTGAGGACGTTGCAATTTACCGCCAGCTGGAAATAAACAGCCTATAGTAATTCAACCACACGCATTATAATTCCATGTACAAGATCACGGAGAGGAACAGATCTTATGTGGACAACCGTACATATACTTCCTACAGTCAAACTTACTTGAAGGGGTTAACCCATTCAGTACCGGTGGCGTCCTTTTCATAATATGTCGGCAATTATTAGACGATTTATGCAGCTCAGAGAGAACGTCTACCAATAAAATGCCAACAGACTATCTCCATTAATCCATTTTAGCTAACATAGATCCTTCCTAAGCTTCATAATGGTCCAACTGTAGCTGAAATCAAATAATAAAAAGACGTCACAGGTGCTGGCAGGGTTAAAAAATACAATTGTTCCATATATATCGGGCATTTTTTTTCTTTTGTTTTCTTTATATATATAATATATATATATATATATATATATATATATATATATATATATATATATATACCGTATGTATATATAGAGTATATATAGAGTATATATATATGTATATATATATATACAGTATATATATATATACAGTATTTATTTTATATTTTCTGTAGAGTTTCTTTGCGCCACGTTGTAACCCAATTCTCTCACGCGATATGGTTGTCTGGGGAAGAGCGGTAATATCGTTACTGATCCCGATGTGCAGGGTAGGTTTGGCGATATATTTTTAACACCCTGGCCTCATAGCTTTACATAAATAAAAACATTGCCTGCACCCCCCCCCCCCCCCCATCACACTGCAGCTACACCTTTAATACTGAAATACCCATACCTAATAGAATTATATTATCGGGAGTTATTGTCTATTATTACTGTAGTATTTAAGTATTTGCGAGTTTTGACATGTTAATTTGTATTTAATTATATTTATATATATCTAAAATATTCGACTGGTTAATTGTAGTTTGTTTTCCATATACATATATACTGTATGTATATATATATATATATATATATATATAGTTTTTGAAATTGTCCACTTAAACAAAAAAAAATCAACACTACAAATACATACTTCTACATGGATAGGACACATTTGTACAACCCCCCCCACCCAAAAAAAACAAAAAATTAAATAAATAATATATATATATATATATATATATATATATAAGATATATTAGCAACTTCAACACAACAACTGAATATTTCTACAAGGGAAATATACGTTTTTACACCCAGAATTACCATAAAATCTATTGGGTAAAAGATACGTTCTTACAAGCAGAATTACAATAAATCAACCGGGAACTGGACACTATTTTACAACCAGAATTACAATAAATCTATCGGGTACTGCAGACGTGTTTACAACCAGAAATACATTAATTCTATCGGGTACTGCATACGTGTTTACAACCAGAAATACAAAAAAATCTATCGGGTACTGGACAAGTTTTCAACCAGAAGGACGAAAAATATATCGGGTAGTCAACAACAACAACAACAACAACAGGGGGAGAGGATATGACACACCAAAAAGTATGCGAAAAAAGTCGTAACTGTTCATCAACCCACATAAAATACAATACGGGAAAAATGCGTAGATTGTATCTCACCCACAAACCAAAAATTGGGAAAAATGTGTTGACTGTTTCCCAGGCCAAGAAAAATAATGACGGGGGAGAGATTTGTCAAAGGGAGTTGTTTTCCCGAGGGTCAGTTGTTCAATTAGTTAACCCTTTACCGGGCAAGTGACCATATATGGTAACTTAAATGGGTGGCAAAGATGGCGTCCCCCAGCCGCCCGCAGATGTCGAAACATGGTGCAATCGCCTCCCAGCCAATCAGGGTGCATCATGTCACAACCCAAGACACTGACGTCAGAGCTTCCCCAGCTCGCCATTCGCTCAGAGCCGAGGGACCTTCAGTCTTCCTCCAACCTTTGTCAGAGACGCACTTTCGCCCAAAGTTGCTCCCACGCCCACGACCCTACCACCCGACATAATGCCGGTAAGTTTATGAAACCCAAACATTGTACAATAGAATAAATGTGCTATCGAATGATATTGGTGTCAATTACGTGAGGGTTATAGAAATTGATGTAATCCACGAGTAAAAAATCGTATGTCCATATATGGACATACGCCCGTCTATCGTAATTTTCAGATTTCCATATATGGACATTTGGCCCGTCTATCGTAATTTTGTTATTGACACTAATAGTTTTTTATAACTAGATATAACTTTTTATATAATTTCCACAATTCATTATGGGTTGTGGGTAAAGTTGTGTAGCACATTAATACATGCTCCAGTGACAACAATGCCATATTTTGATGTGTTTTTCATTAGTGAATAATTAATTATGCGTGTTTTTTTTTTATTTTAACCAAATTTCTTCATATATTATTACATTATTGGGTCAAATTCTATATTAAAATAATGTTCATTATAATGAACATATTGTACACTATTTATTTATATTATAATTATTATATATACATTTTGTGATATTACTAAAGATATTTGTTATTATATATATGCATAATATATATGTCATATATATATATATATATATATATATATATATATATATAATTTATATACCGGTATATATTATATATATTTTTTTTTTTTTTTTTTTAATTCGTGTATTGACTTTTTTGGATAAATTTCTAACACATTATTTCTCTTTCAGTTACTGACAGGACTCTTCTACAAGCGGGCCCACTGCTGCGAGGCTACTGTGGTGCCTGCCGACCCTAACATCAGCGACGATGAATTCATGGATGACTACGACGTCGCTGACCCGGACTTCATGCTGCCACCACCCCACGATGTCAACACACCTCGCGCGTCGGATGAACCGAACCCCAAGAGGAAGTGTGTCGGGCCTGCATTTGAGGAAGTATCAGAGGAGCTTGAGGATGAGGAGGATGAGGAGGAGGCTATGGAGGTATCGCTAGAAGCGAACGCATCCAAGGGTAAGGCTAAGGGTAAGGGTAAGAAGTCCCAAGCACGGCCCACAACCTGGAAGAAGGTGGACATCCAGAACCAACCCCTGCCCGCCTATCACCACAAACCTCCTCAGTACATCGAGGCTCCTCACCAGTATTTTGCCCGATTCATAACTCCACAGGTAATGAAACATATAACCTACCAGACCAACTTATATGCCACCCAGAAGGACATCGCCACGACTTTTTCGACCACTGAGGAAGAGATGATGGTGTTCATAAGTATCCTACTGTACATGGGTATTGTTGAGTGTCCCTCCCTGGACGACTACTGAGCTATGTACACTCGGGTTCCTCAGGTGGCCGACCTCATGTCATCGAAGCGTTTCCGATTACTCCGCCGAACCATCCACTTCAATGACAACTCCCAGCTGGGTGGCACCATCGACAGGTTCTACAAGGTCCGTCCCCTCTTCACTTTCATGACTGATGCCTTCAGGAGTGAGCCTCAAACACCCAAGCAGTCCATCGATGAGGTCATGGTGGGATACAAGGGAAAGACGGCAGGGAATCTCAGGCAGTACATCAAGAACAAGCCTGACAAGTGGGGATTCAAACTGTTCTCCAGAGCCTCTGAGGATGGTTTCATCCACGACATGGTCCTCTAGCAGGGGAAGACTACTCTAGCTTCCCACGGTATCCCCCTAACCCCAGAACAAGAGGCCCTCGGAGCCACCAGCCAGATTGTGTCGGTTCTAGCCAGCACCATGACCTCATCCAGTACCACAGCCATCTTTGCCGACAACTTCTTCACGAGTCTGGAGCTGGTGAGGTACCTGCAGGCGAGAGACATCAGGTACACAGGGACTGCGAGGGACAACAGGATCGGCAACACTCCTCTTAAGTCGGCCAAGGAGATGGAGAAGAAGGCTGTCCCTCGTGGTACTTATGACTACCTAACCACCGATGATGGCATCCTGGCTCTGAGGTGGAAGGACAACAAGGCTGTGACTGTGCTGTCCACTGACCTGGGGCTGGAGCCGGTGTCTAAGTGCAAGAGGTACAGCAAGGACACCAAGAAGAAGGAGGATGTCGATTGCCCCAATGTTATCAAGAGCTACAATGCAAACATGGGGGGCATCGACAAGAGTGACATGCTGGTGCACCTGTATCGTACCCCCATGAAGTCCAAGAGGTGGTACACAAGGCTCTTTGCCTATTGTGTGGACCTCTGCCTGACCAATGCATGGCTGTGTTACAGGCAGGACTGCCGGTCACTAGGCGAAAAGGGAATGTGCCTCAAGGACTTCAGGATACAGGTGTTCCGTTGCACCAGCAACAAGAAGTCCATGATCGCTCTGCCTCTGAGGAGCTCCTTGTCCTCGTCACCTGGCAGCCCCAACACCTCCAACCCCAACACCTCCAGCCCCAACACCGACAACAACGCCATCGACCTACCCAAACCCATCCGTGATCAGCGCAGCCAAATGCCTGACACTATGGTGCGGTTTGACAGGACCCTCTTCCACATCCCACTGTATGTCACCCGGCAGACCTGCAAGCACTGTAGCCGGAAAGGTAATATAATCCGGTCTAATGTGCTCTGCCAGGTGTGCAAGGTAGACCTGTGTCTCAATGCCGACAGGAACTGCTTCAAGGACTACCACACACGTGTTGCCTAGGTTCAAGAGGCAAGGAATGTTGAAAAGAGGTGAGAAATCCGGGTACAAAAGTACTTGGTCAACAAACAACTATAATGTAAGGTATTTTTATTCTAATATAATTATGTTTGATAAGTTTTTTAAATAAAACAATGATTTTACTGTCATGTAGAGTATTTATTTATCCATATTTATTGTTTTCAATATTGCAACTTTCTGAAATTTTATGACCATAGACCGGCAAGTGACCATATATAGTCACTTCACAAATTTCAATTTGCAACCTCAAAATCAAAATTTTTGAAAACATTTCAAAAGTAAATATGTCTTAGAAAATTGTCTACTTTCATGGTCTAGGGTCAAAAAATCGATAATATAAGTATATCTATGAGTGCCCGGTAAAGGGTTTACACCAGTGTCATGAGGAAAGAAGTTATTGGACAATTTCATCAGCGTCTGGAATCCGAAACAATATCTTATATTGTTTTTAGTAGTTATTTACCCCGACGACAAGGGATGCTCCCCAACTTGAGATAATTTTCTAGTCATAGTATAATAAGATTTAAATAATCATCGATAATAAAGTTATAATTATTGTTACTAGTTAACGATAGTGCAGTTTACAAAGCTTGCAATTACTCGACGATGTTGCAGTTTACAAAGCTTGTAATTACTCGGTGAAGTAAGATCAGTTTCCTTATCAAATTATAATGTAGGCAAAATATAGTAATATCACGCAAACAAACCTGTTCGACATTACATATCAGTTGCTTAACAGCAATTCATTGAAGTGCAAAATTACACATTTATTTTGGTTTAAATCATATCAAGTTAGGCAATCGACGTTCTTCAGTACCCTACATAATTAACCCTTAACTATCGGCGCGCAACATAAGTCGAGTATAATAAATCTGGACTATCTGGCGGCGCTCGACATAGGTCGTGTGGCAATTTCAGCACGTAATGTTGCTGAGAGAGAGAGACAAGTGGTGGCAGGAGAGTAGCGAGCGTATAACTGCCCCAGACCACTGCGGCGAACCTACTGACATGAATCCCACCTCCTCCCTCCCTCTCTCACTCGCTATATACGGAATTG
>JBAKBP010009739.1:0-81974 GCA_037953745.1 Lithodes maja | reverse complement strand
GTCCACTCGTGATCCTCAGCATACACGGTGGGGGGGCGTGGATGTGCATGTGCTGGGAGAGCACCACGTCGTCCGCCTGGACGACGTATGTAACCTCTGCGGCCCCTGGGCCTACCACCTCGGCCCTTCATGGGCCCAGATTTTCGGCGGGGAGGGGGAGGGGGTGGGGGGTCGTCTTCTGCGGAAGACGAAGGGGGTGGGGGTGATGGTGGATGTGATAAGGGTGATGGAGAAGGTGGTTTGGTGGAGTCAGGGCGTGTGGGTGATGGTGGATGTGATGAGGGTGATGGAGAAGGTGCTGTGGGTGGATGAAGTTGGGCAGGAGGAAGCCTCTGTGGAAGCTCCTCATCGATTGCCGCAGCAATCTCATCGTGCATGATTTGGCGATGTTCAGGCGGAACAAACACCTTGTAGCGCGCCTCGCTGCCCCTTCTGTTACCCAAGGAAATTAGCGAGGGGGAGGCTATGTTAGGAGACAGGACATGTGATGATGGGGTGTTAAGACTACCCACCGGCAGGAGTGGAGCCAGGATGCGGGGGCTGTCTGAAATGTTGCTGGCCAGTGATTCTACGTGAGGTAACAAGGGACCGCCATGCAGGGTGTGTCGTGAAGCAGGAGAAGAAAAAGAATAGAATGATGTGTGGAAGTCCGGGAATGGTAGTGGTGTGAAGACATGAGAGGATGTTGATGGTTGTGGTGAGAGTACATGAATGGATGTTGATGGTAGGATGGGTGCTGGTAGGGCGGGTGGGGATGGATGAGGTGGGGAGATGTGGAGTGATGTACGGGCTAGGGGGACGGGTGGTGATGAGAAGTGGCGAGGTAGGGCAACGGGTGGTGATGAGAAGTGGCGGGGTAGGGCGACGGGTGATGATGAGCAGTGGCGAGATGGGGTGATGTGGAGTGATGTACGGGCTAGGGGGATGGATGGTGATGAGAAGTGGCGAGGTAGGGCGACGGGTGATGATGATCAGTGGCGATGTAGGGGGACGGGTGTTGCTGAGACGTGGCGAGGTTGGGCGACGGCTGGAGTTTCTGGAGGTGGAGGTGGAGCTGGAGTTTGAGGAGGTGGAGTTGGTGGAGGTGGAGCTGGAGTTTCTGGAGGTGGTGAAGTGAGAATCCTCCTCCTCTTACCCCTGGGCGGTGGAGAATGGGTCAAATCATCATCATCATCCGTCTCACCCGCCTCATCCGTCCACTCCTCATGCTCGCTCCCCATGTTGTCCTCGCTCTCGCTTTCACTACTGGACATGTCCAGGATGGTATTAACCCTTGTCTAGCGGGCCCTCTGTGGCCGTTTTGGGCCTTTTCAGGCCATTCTGACAGCTATATCAACCATCAGTATGAAAGGAACTGTATTGCGCCGAAAACTAGGTGGAAATCGCTACACAATGACGTAAGATACAGCTACGTAGCACTCGTGGAGCACTGACAGTGTTACCTCGAAGATGGAAGTTTAGCAGATTTTGCTACCTTGCTCACTTTTAGCGAACTATTGGTTACACTGTGATCCTCTCGCGCGGTGGGGGAACTGGAGTTAGTGTGGGCCGGGAGGCCACAGATATCGGACGTATGGATCATTACTATCCCACTCATTTTCACTCGATTTTCACCCTTTTTTCACCCGTTTTTTGCCTGTTTTTTCAACTCGACTTATGTGGTGAGCCGCTCTTTAAGGGTTAAGGACGGAGGCCAGCTGGTCCTCCGGGATGGGGCGTTTTCTATCCATGGCTAACCGACTAGATGTGTAACGGATCTGTAATGGGAGGGGGGGGGGGTATAAAAACAAATGCACAACAGAAAAAAAAAGTAAAAAACAAAAACAAATATATATATATATATACTGTATATATCAATCTACAATTAGAAAAAAATAAAAAATAAAAAATAACCCTCCACCCAAAATATATATATATATATATATATATATATTAGTGTAGCCAGGGAGGATATTTTCTTTCAGGCAGGTGAGATTAAAATAATAGGCACAGTTTGCATTATTGAGTTTTTTATTGATACTCTCAATTTTTCGTATAGTTTTTCTGGTATTTTCAGGAAGTTGGTAAAGGAGGTTTGCAAATGGTTCCGACGTTTCAATGGGCGCAGCCATCATTATCAAGGAGAAGTGAAGTTAGAAGGTGATAAGTCGAGTTTATATAGGCGATACAAGATCAAGAAAGGGATTATTGTGTGCTAGCTGCACGCTGGTTGGCTAACCTAAGACTAGCTCTGGTAGGCTGGCCGGACGCAGGAGTGGGCGGGGCCTCTGCATCGTTCATCTGCGTGTGTGGAGGGGGCATTCCTGGGGGCATCATGGGGGGCCTCGCTGTGGAAGGGCGTGCCGAGGGTAGGATCTGGCTGTATTCCGCTTGTGTGTTTAAAGTAGGTTGGTATGTTTGTATATATATAGCTTCAAGAATGAATAGGCGGCGTGAGTCTATTTCTTTATCAAGAATAGAGGTGTGTTTATCTAAGTCGGGTCTGGTGAGTTCCTGATGGTGTGGGGATGTGTGGTAGTGGTCCTTGATAGCTCCGGCTTGAAGGTGGAAGGTAAGGCGACGTGACAGACGAGTCCTTGTCAAACCGACATAAGTGTGAGGTCCACAGTCCTCACTGTTACAGGTGTGTCGGTATATGACATGGTCCTCTTGTGACGGTTTCTTAGCGGTAGCCGGGCTGTTGCGAATGACTAGTTGTGATGTTTTCCTCGATTTGTAGTATATGGTGAGTTTAAGGTGTTGGTCAGGGTTCGTAGTTTTAACGTTGTTGCTGATAATGTCTCTCATTATGTTTTCGTCTGTTTTGTGATCTGAGGACATGTGGTTTTTATAGTAAATTTTTATGTATTCAGTGTTTGTATTAGTAGGCATGTCGTTTTTGTACCATGTTTCAAGGTGTTTGTTGATGGTGTGGGCGATGTCCGAGTTACTGTACCCATTGTTTACAAGCACCTGGGTGAGCCTCTCGAGTTCCTTGTGAGTGTCTCGCCAGGAGGTGCAGTGTGATAGGGCTCTCCTGACGTAGGCGGCGATGGTGGATCGTAAATATCGCTGGGGGCATTCACTTTCGCCGTTGAGACATAATCCGTTGTTGGTGGGTTTGGTGTAGACAGTGGTGGTAAAGCCTGAGGTGTTGTTGTTGTTTACGAGGACATCAAGGAAGGGGAGATGACCGTTAGAGGACTCCTCGAAGGTGAAGTTTAGACTGGAAGAGGCGATGAATCGTTGTTGAAGGTCACGTAGCTCCTGTGGGTCCTTCACACGCACGAAGATGTCGTCCACATATCTGCAGTAGACGGAGGGGCGGTTGGTAGTCAGGAGCTCTTCTTCGATGGTGCCCATGTAAAAATTGGCAAAGAGGACTCCTAGGGGACTGCCCATTGCCACACCATCAATCTGCTGATACATGTCACCTCGCGGGCAGGTGAAGGGCGCCTCTTTGGTGCATATTTCCAGCAACGTCTTCAGGGCTGTTTCTGGGAGGTCTAAGGGCGTGTTGTCTGGGCAGTGGTAGACTCGATGTAGGATGAGCTCAATGGTGCGGTCCACAGGCACGTTGGTAAAGAGACTTTCTACATCTAGGGAGGCGATGATATGGTCGTCAGTAGAGGAGGCATCTCTTAAAATCTCCAGGAAGTCAGCTGACGAGGAAAGACTGTACTGGCTGGGGGTGTAGGGGGTTAGAAGTTTGTTCAAAGTCTTGGCAATTTGGTAGGTGGCGGTAGGGATCTGGGATATGATGGGGCGAAGGGGGTTACCTGGTTTGTGGGTTTTGACTGTGCCGTAAGCGTACCCAGGGGAGAAGTCACCGATGAGTTTTTTAAGGTGGATCCCTCCTGTCTTTGCGTTAATGGCGGTGATGGTGGTGTTGGTTTTCCGCTTTATTTCTTCGGTGGGGTTACGGGTGATTTTCCGGAATTTTGTAGAGTCGCTTAGGATGTGGTCCATCTTCTGCAGGTATTCATCTTTGTCGTGGATGACCAGGCTGGCAGCTTTATCGGCTCATCTGATTATGATATTATTATTTTCACGAAGTTGTTTAGCCGCTAAGATGTGTTTTTTGTTGATTAATCCGCTGTTGTGGGAACCACGTGTTTTAGCGGCTTCGGCTAGTAAGGTCGGTTGTAGGTTGGGTGAGGTTGTGAGTTTCCCATCCTTCTCCAGTTTTTGGACCTCTAAACCCCGACCACACCGAAAACGACTAGAGATCGAGATTCTCCTGGACGACATCCAAAAACTGGAGAAGGATGGGAAACTCACAACCTCACCCAACCTACAACCGACCTTACTAGCCGAAGCCGCTAAAACACGTGGTTCCCACAACAGCGGATTAATCAACAAAAAACACATCTTAGCGGCTAAACAACTTCGTGAAAATAATAATATCATAATCAGACGAGCCGATAAAGCTGCCAGCCTGGTCATCCACGACAAAGATGAATACCTGCAGAAGATGGACCACATCCTAAGCGACTCTACAAAATTCCGGAAAATCACCCGTAACCCCACCGAAGAAATAAAGCGGAAAACCAACACCACCATCACCGCCATTAACGCAAAGACAGGAGGGATCCACCTTAAAAAACTCATCGGTGACTTCTCCCCTGGGTACGCTTACGGCACAGTCAAAACCCACAAACCAGGTAACCCCCTTCGCCCCATCATATCCCAGATCCCTACCGCCACCTACCAAATTGCCAAGACTTTGAACAAACTTCTAACCCCCTACACCCCCAGCCAGTACAGTCTTTCCTCGTCAGCTGACTTCCTGGAGATTTTAAGAGATGCCTCCTCTACTGACGACCATATCATCGCCTCCCTAGATGTAGAAAGTCTCTTTACCAACGTGCCTGTGGACCGCACCATTGAGCTCATCCTACATCGAGTCTACCACTGCCCAGACAACACGCCCTTAGACCTCCCAGAAACAGCCCTGAAGACGTTGCTGGAAATATGCACCAAAGAGGCGCCCTTCACCTGCCCGCGAGGTGACATGTATCAGCAGATTGATGGTGTGGCAATGGGCAGTCCCCTAGGAGTCCTCTTTGCCAATTTTTACATGGGCACCATCGAAGAAGAGCTCCTGACTACCAACCGCCCCTCCGTCTACTGCAGATATGTGGACGACATCTTCGTGCGTGTGAAGGACCCACAGGAGCTACGTGACCTTCAACAACGATTCATCGCCTCTTCCAGTCTAAACTTCACCTTCGAGGAGTCCTCTAACGGTCATCTCCCCTTCCTTGATGTCCTCGTAAACAACAACAACACCTCAGGCTTTACCACCACTGTCTACACCAAACCCACCAACAACGGATTATGTCTCAACGGCGAAAGTGAATGCCCCCAGCGATATTTACGATCCACCATCGCCGCCTACGTCAGGAGAGCCCTATCACACTGCACCTCCTGGCGAGACACTCACAAGGAACTCGAGAGGCTCACCCAGGTGCTTGTAAACAATGGGTACAGTAACTCGGACATCGCCCACACCATCAACAAACACCTTGAAACATGGTACAAAAACGACATGCCTACTAATACAAACACTGAATACATAAAAATTTACTATAAAAACCACATGTCCTCAGATCACAAAACAGACGAAAACATAATGAGAGACATTATCAGCAACAGCGTTAAAACTACGAACCCTGACCAACACCTTAAACTCACCATATACTACAAATCGAGGAAAACATCACAACTAGTCATTCGCAACAGCCCGGCTACCGCTAAGAAACCGTCACAAGAGGACCATGTCATATACCGACACACCTGTAACAGTGAGGACTGTGGACCTCACACTTATGTCGGTTTGACAAGGACTCGTCTGTCACGTCGCCTTACCTTCCACCTTCAAGCCGGAGCTATCAAGGACCACTACCACACATCCCCACACCATCAGGAACTCACCAGACCCGACTTAGATAAACACACCTCTATTCTTGATAAAGAAATAGACTCACGCCGCCTATTCATTCTTGAAGCTATATATATACAAACATACCAACCTACTTTAAACACACAAGCGGAATACAGCCAGATCCTACCCTCGGCACGCCCTTCCACAGCGAGGCCCCCCATGATGCCCCCAGGAATGCCCCCTCCACACACGCAGATGAACGATGCAGAGGCCCCGCCCACTCCTGCGTCCGGCCAGCCTACCAGAGCTAGTCTTAGGTTAGCCAACCAGCGTGCAGCTAGCACACAATAATCCCTTTCTTGATCTTGTATCGCCTATATAAACTCGACTTATCACCTTCTAACTTCACTTCTCCTTGATAATGATGGCTGCGCCCATTGAAACGTCGGAACCATTTGCAAACCTCCTTTACCAACTTCCTGAAAATACCAGAAAAACTATACGAAAAATTGAGAGTATCAATAAAAAACTCAATAATGCAAACTGTGCCTATTATTTTAATCTCACCTGCCTGAAAGAAAATATATATATATATATATATATATATACTGTATATGTATATATATATATATATATATATATATATATATATATATATATATATATATATATATATACTGTATATATATATATATATATATATATATATATATATATATATATATATATATATATATATATATATATATGGGGGGAGGGGGAGGAGTATAATAATATATAATAAATAGATAATAGCCTAGTAATATTGATATGGGGGGCAGGGGGAAGGAGGAAGGGGGGAGGGAGGGGAGTGGGGAAGGGGGGAGGGAGGGGAGGGGAGGGGAGGAGTATAATAATAATATATAATATATATACTAGCCTAGTAATATTTATATGAGGGGCAGGGGGAAGAGGGGGAGGGGGAGGGGGAGGAGGGAGGGAAGGAGTAGAATAATAATATATAATAAATAGATACTAGCCGAGTAATAATATATATTGTAGGCTATATGGGGGAAGAAGGGGAGGGAGGAGGAGGAGGGGGGTATAATGGGGGCTGGAGGGGGAGGGTGGTATAATGGGGGAGGTAGGGGGAGGGGGAGGGGGCATAACATAGATAAATACATAAATACGAATGATATTATATATATTGTTACGACTGAGGTTTAAATTTATCAGGGCTCTTATTCATTGGACTAGTAATGGCATAAATTCTACAACGGAAAGCGCTAGATCCAACTCTGATGTATATTCCCAGTGAACAAAGAACACAAATACTCTCCAGAGTTCTATATGCAATAATAGGTTATCAAACTCTCAATAAATGTGCGTCTACTCTAGGCTTAATGTTATGTGAAAACAGCCTATTACTACCTATAACCGAAGGTGCTTGGTTATGGTATGCAAAGTAAGGTGGTAAGAGAAGTTACAGCTTACGTTACTTTAATCAATAAATGTCTGGCACCCCTGCATGAAAGAAAGTGCACTAAAGTCCTTCAACACCAACAAGGAATCTTCTTTAAATGTTAGATGCTATCAAGATGCTCAAATCGGAAATGGAACCCAAAAAGGCAGGCAGCGGAACAATGCTCGAGCAGGCTATGCTCACAAAGGCAGGATATATAATGCAGTCAGAGCCAAGAATATCCTAAACGCTACAACAATAATAATAAACGACAATGCAGTATTCCTATCAACAAAAAGAGCCTAAGTCGTTTGTGTCTCAATACATCAAACTAGGCTGCGAAATGCTTGTGTAATCATAAACGGGTATGCATAATAAGAGTAATTGGTTTAATATACTTAATGTCTACTAGGACTGATAAAGTCTAGCTAGAGTCAATGATACGAGATACTGGTGCGCATGGCATGCCGCATAGCCTAGTGTAAATCTCAAGTCTGTGCGTCAAGTATTACGTTATAGTGAAGGGTAGCTCTCTTGAGAAACCTTAATACCGAAGTATTAAGCGTTCTCCTGGCGTACCTCAAAGACAAACAACCGAGCTTAGAACAGTGCAGAATGGTATAGGCAAAAAACCCTCATTCGTGCATGCTCTACTCTCAATGGCACACAAACTAGAATTTACCCAATCAACTCCAGTTCTCAGGTATGTCGTGCAGCTATTAACTAAAGCCAGCATCCATCGGAAACAATACCTTATAGTATCAGACTCCTAGTCTAGCATTATCTAATCCAGCAGAACACTAATAATTATAGGAAGTGGTACTGAACAATATGGATGCCAACCAATGCTTCGTGATCAACTTATCTTAACAACTAAAATACATGGGTTATGTAAGACCTTAACGCACAATACAACTGGCCAGCATGAAGCTGATTATGCAGAGTTAACCAGAGGGGATATAATATTAATAAAAGGTGGTGAAAGATATGGGAAATGAGAGAGATAGGCAGAGGAAAAGATTCTCAGGTGCAGAGAGGGGGACAGATATCAAAGGGATAAGAAGGATGCGTTCTAGAGACCAGATCTGAGGGAGATAGAGGCAAGAGAGCTGGTATATATACTGGCACTAGCTCGAACCACGCAGGCAAAGCGGTAACAAGTCCTCCAGCCAATCCCAGGAGACCAGCCAGCCATGATGTCATCGAACATGGTAAAAAACTCCTCAGTCAATCCCCAGGAGGCCAGCCAGCCATGACGTCATCGAGCATGGCAAAAAACACTGCGCGCCTCCTCACACTCTGTTCTACTCTCTCTCTCTCTCTCTCAAATCTTATCATTCCTACTAATGATAAAACTTATACTTTGCAATGAAATATATAAAGCCTTGACATGGGCGAAATCAAAGAGCCTTTCTGACTGCCCATGACACGAGCTTTCATAATTATGAAATAAAGCACACAATAATACATCAACTGTAGCCACATCCACTGCCCTGGCGATCCTAGCGAGTCACCGTAGGACAAGCCATGCGGTTCTAACGGAATGGTTAACATCACAATAATATATATATATATATATATTATATCAATCTACAATTAGAAAAAAAAATAAAAAAAAAATAAAAAAAAATAACCCTCCCCCACCCAAAAAAATAAAAATAAAATAAATAAAACACTTTATATATATATATATATATATATATATTATATATGGGGGAGGGGGGGAGGGGAGGAGTATAATAATAATATATAATAAATAGATACAAGCCAAGTAATATTTATATGGGGGGCAGGGGGAAGGGGGGAGGGGGGAGGGGAGGAGGGAAGGGGGGAGGGAGGGAGGGGAGGGGAGGAGTATAATAATAATATATAATAAATAGATACTAGCCTAGTAATATTTATATGAGGGACAGGGGGAAGAGGGGGAGGGGGAGGGGGGGGAGGGAGGGGAGGAGTAGAATAATAATATTTAATAAATAGATACTAGCTTAATAATAATATATATTTAGGCTATATGGGGGAAGAGGGGGAGGGGGTATAATGGGGGAGGGAGGAGGAGGGGGGTATAATGGGGGAGGGGGGTATAATGGGGGAGGGAGGGGGAGGCGGAGGGTGCATAACATACATATAAATACATAAAACACGAATTATAATATATATATATATATATATATACCGGAATATATATATATATATATATATATATATATATATATATATATATATATATTGTTACGGCTGGATCGGCAATACATATTCGGGATTCTTGATCGTAGGACAGAAATGGCTTATGTGACAACGACACGCTCGATTCCAGTCCCAAATACTATATGCTCCAGACAACAAAAGCACCAACGCCCTACAGAGTTATCGTCTATGGTAACGAGGTACCTTAACTCGGCGAAAGTGTACAACAGGGGTAGGCTATGAGGCTAAACTCCCTCAGACATTTATAGGTTACGTTATGACTAAAGAAATGCAATACTCAAGAAACTACGTTAATATTAAGCCTCTAATAATGTAGAATAGAAGCAGGCTAAAGGTATGACAGTGAAATGCTAAATGACAAATGTACACGCCTACTTGAAAGCGCGTGCACTAGAATAACTGTCCCCTACTAACATGCACTAGCATGTAGCATACAAGATGTTCATGATCCAGTAGATACCTAATAATACACATGGAAGGAACATAAATAGTAGTCACTTATTATAATAATGAATCTATACTTGGAATAACTAAAAGGTTGCAGGCAACAGTACTGCACCGGTAGCCTACTACCGCATAGGCTACTTCGCTTCTCTCACTCTGTCTCCCCTCTGAGTCCGTATGCGCCCTACGCAATAGAACTCCGGACACAGCAGCAAAACGACAGTGCAGTTAATTGATACATGAAAGTATTAATAGTGTTGTCTTGTGTGTGAGTAATGTGTATTGTAAAGTGTTATATACATAAACTTAAAGAGAGCTGCAATGCATAGTAAAATAAAGATATATCCCACTCATCATCCCCATGTGTTCTAGCTAGCAGGCCAAGTCACAGGAACAACGAGTCCCAGCACCGAAAGCGAGAACCCAGGAAAAGACTGTAGAGAACACAAGGACAGATAAATTACGTTACTCTACTATACCGGCACTACGAGCGAGCTGTAGTCTCTGGTACTGCACTCGCTCCTGGCTCGGTAGGCAAATCAAGGCTAAGTCCTCGCCCCTCTACAGACAACTCCTGGGCATGGTCGGGCTCTTACACATGGCACTAGTCTAGTCACAAATTGGATGATGAGCTGGGCATATAACTCGTGAACATGTAGAACGTTCACCAACTATCCTCATCAAGAAGATCGCTGTTCACATTAACCCCTTAAATCTAATACATGTAAATATATGCTTGTCCTAAGAGTAATACGAGAGGTGAGTGCTGAAACTCCTTTAGGACCTCAAGGGAAGGGTATGCATTTAAATAGAGAGAAGAATGAAATGAGAGTAATGTCGTCAGAGAGAAAGAGTTCAACCGTGAGAAATTGGGAGAGAGGGCAAGGGATGTTAGAATCTCAAAGGTTCTAGGCAACCTGATCATGGAACACACAGCGAGCCTCCAGGCAATGTGCAGTACGACAACATGGGCAGCCCAGGCAGCATATGCAGGCGGCAATGGACTACCAACCCTGTCGCACCTAGCTATAAGCGCAGGGCTGCCAACCGGTCCATACGTCTGGCAACCACCCCCCCGGCAGCGAGGCGCATTGCTACCCTCTCGCTCTGAAGTCTAACTCACTCTCTCTCTCTGAATTCCCATTGTCTTATCTATCAACTTCTCTATTGATACTACATATTAAATGGAAGGTCTCGACATGGCTTAAAACAAAACCCACCACTGGTTAGCAAATGACGAGACCTTTGCAGAGATACAAAGAACATAGTTATACGTTGTCACACTCAATATAAGCAGCCAGCACGGCACAGCGGCACAGCGGCACCGCACCGCGGCGGCACAGTGGAGTACCAAGGAGTACAATCAGGTTAAGTTGCCACGCACTGGGTGCGTCACAGCCCCCCCAAGATTTTAGATAATCGACCTTAGAAGCATTATCAAAATCTGACAGGCAACCAACCGACCTGCTACCCTTAGCTGCCACTAATTGCAAAAGGTGCACAACAACTGAAGTGTGAATTATACATAAAACACAATATCGCATGCATCATGCTACAACAATAAAGACTTACAAAACTAAAAAAAAAAAATTCTCGTTTATTTTATTGTTTTATAATCTTTTTGGACGGCGTTATGATAGCCTAATTTTACTCCTGCTCAACCCACACACCGTGCACGACTATCCTGGATCATCAACCCTTGATAGACAATCTGCTATCACGTTCTCACTCCCGGCAATATGCTGAATGTTGAGATTATACTCTTGGAGCATTAGGGACCACCTGGTCAACCGCATATTCCGATTGTGAAACTGATTTAGGAATTTCAAGGGATGATGGTCCGTATAAATCGTCACTACTGGGCCGTAGGCTGGAACATAAACTTCGAAATGTTTGAGCGACAAAATGATAGCAAGAAGCTCCTTCTCTATAGTCGAGTAATTCCTTTGTGCCGAATTAAACTTGCGAGAAAAGAAGCTCACTGGGTGTTCCAAGCCCTCGGAATCAGTCTGCAGTAACACTGCCCCGGCACCCACACCGCTGGCATCAGTCGCCAGCTGAAAACTCCTGGAGAAGTCTGGGGCTCTCAAAATCGGATGTGTACACAGCAGGTGCTTGACTAGGTCGAAAGCCCTCTGACACTCCGCAGCCCAACAGAACTTCACTGACTTCGACAGTAGATCAGTTAACGGTGCTAAGACAGTAGAGTATCCCCGGATGAAGCGCCTATAATAGCCTATCATACCTAGGAACCGCATGACCTGGCACTTAGTGGTGGGCCTGGGAAACATATTGATAGCCTGTATCTTGCTCAGGGGGGGGCACACCCGGCCTAACCCGACCACGAAGCCAAGATACTGCACAGTAGCCTTTACAAACTCGCACTTCCTCAGGTTCACCACCAGCCCAGCATCGTGCAACTTCCCAAACAGGGTCTCTAAGTGCCTTAGGTGATTTTCAAAATTGTCATCATACACTATCACGTCATCAAGGTAGACCGTGCAGTTAGGGATTTCGTCACAAATATCGTTCATCAGGTTCTGAAACGTGGCAGGTGCGTTCTTAAGCCCATAAGGCATTACGTTACATTGGTAGGTCTTGCCATCTACCACAAAACCACAAACTTGCTTAGCTCGATCCGACAGGGGTACTTGCCAGTAGCCTTTTACAAGATCAATTTTAGTAAGGTACTTTGCATTCACTATCTTGTCCACGCTGTCGTCAACTCGAGGCAAAGGGTAAGGGTTGGTAGTGGTCAAGCCATTTAGCCTACGAAAATCTATGCAGAACCGCACCTTGCCGTCAGGTTTTGGCTGCAACGTGACGGGTGATGTCCACTTCACATAACCTTCAGTGATCATCCCTCTCTCAACCATGTACTTTAACTCCTCCCGTAAAGCTGGCAACTTTACCGGGGGCACACGGTAGGGCACTGACTTGAAGGGCACATTATCACCGACGTCCACGTCGTGCGTTACCTGAGTAGTGAGACCTGGGTGTTCGGCGAAAACAGAGGGGTATGACCTGAACAGGCCTAGGACAGCAGCACCCTGGTGCTCAGGCAGGTGACTTACAGCTTGCCTAGCCTCTTGTTCAGTATTCCCCGCCCACTGTTCCGCGGAAATGACACAGTCCCAGCTATCCTCCTCAGCAGCATGACTGTCCCCACCTCCTTCTCCACCCTGGCCGCTGCAGGCCAGCACAGGGACAGTGAGAGGCTCTGAGGGGCGTCTCACATACTCTTTCATGAGGTTAACATGACATAACTGATGTTTTTTTCTACGGTCAGGTGTTGCAACGAGATAATCAAGGTCGGACAGTTTCTTAGCCACCACATACGGCCCAATAATCTTGGCAGAAAGGGGGTGTCCAGGCAAAGGTAAAAGCAACATTACCTCCTGACCCACCGAAAACTCCCGAAGCTTCACCTTGGCGTCATACTGGTGCTTCATGACCGCCTGTGCATTAACCAAGTTATTACCTGCCGCTGCCATGCAACCTATAAGTCTCTCCCGGCTCTCAAGGATATATTTAAGTACAGACCCCGGCTTCTCTTCGCCCTCCCAGATCTCTTTCACCATACTTAAAGGTCCTCTCACATTATGGCCAAAGACTAGTTGATTTGGACTGAACCCCAGGCTCTCTCCTGGGACTTCACGTGCAGCGAACAGAACATACGGCAGACCCAAATCCCAATCAGTGTCATGTTCTGCACAGTAACAGCGTAGCATACTCTTCAGGGTCGAGTGCCACCGCTCCAAGACTCCCTGACTCTCGGGATGGTAGGCTGACGACACTACAGAACATATACCGTGCAACTGAAGGGTTTGCTTGAACAATTTGGATGTAAAATTGCTCCCCTGGTCTGACTGCACCTCACGTGGAAATCCATAACGGGAACAGAACAATAATAAGTTTTTAACAACTGCCTTTGCCGAGCCGTTTCTCATGGGGTATGCGTCCGGGTATCTCGTAGCCACATCCATGATTGTCAACAGGAATTTATTGCCACTACTAGTAGGCGGGAAAGGGCCAACCAAATCTACTACAACTTTGCTGAACGGAGGCCCGGTGACAGGTATGGGAAACAAAGGTGCCTTCGGGATGGTCTGGTTAGGCTTCCCCGTTGTCTGGCAGGTCGCACACCCAGCCACCCATGCACAGACATCAGCCTTGACCCCAGGCCACCAGAAAAACCTGCCCAATGCCGCCAATGTTTTTGTTACCCCCAAATGACCCGCCACCGGCACATCATGCGCCAGACACAATAAGGACTCTCTATACTTATTTGGAACAACCACCTGGTCTACTACCCTCGCACCGCCCTCCCACTTCGATTTGGGGTCTAGAAATCTGCGGTACAATATCCTGTTGAGCCTAAAGAAATCTCCCGGCTTCGCATCCCCATCTTCCTCCAACTCTATGGCACCATTGCTATAACGAGCTAGGCTAGCGTCTTGCAGCTGCTGCTCACTAATGTCCCTGGGCGTCAATGCATCAAGATGGTTTTGTAATAAGACATTACCCCGGCTAGTAGGCTCTACTGCCTTAGTGGCTCTCGCTACAGCTCTTGCCTCACGCGAAGTCTTACCCAACTCTGCCTTGTTACACACCATATCTGGGCCAGAGTCAACTCCCGTGTTTATTATAGGTCCAAGTACCGAATCACCGAGAAGTGCAGCAGAATCAATGTCCCTTTTCCTGCCCTTAGCAACCTTCTCCTGATCCTTCCTCCACTGTCCCCGAGGTTGAGTGCTAGGCTGTGCAGGAGCCGCAGAGCGAGATCGGGTTACCACACAGGCCATCTCATCCTGTTGGCACCTCCCAACCCATTCCCGATTCTCACCATCCACGTCGGCCGCCCTCTCGGCAACGACTAAGGGTGGAGTCCCGGAAGTGGGCACCGCAAAGTCGTTGCCGAGAAGAAGGTCGACGCCCTCAACTGGCAAACACTCAACGATCCCTACATCCAGCTCCCTGCACACCTCTCCCACTCTCAACTCCGACCTCACAAGTGGGTATGACCTCGTAGCATCTATACCCTGCACCACAACAACTCTGGCCGCATTTATCGGTTTCCCTGTGAAGTTCCTCAACAAAGTTTGCGAAGCCCCCGTATCCCTCAGCAAGTCAACCCTCCGTAGTTCACTCCCCCAGCTCACAAACCCGTGTCCCCGATGGTCACAGAAAGTGTCCCGGACAGGTGTCGAGCCTTCCGTACGCTTCTTTACCGCGTGTGCCTCAGCTGCTGACAACCTACCCCGGGCAGTTGCTGCAGCCTTCAGAGACACACCGATACTGTGAACCAATGACACCGGCTTAGCGGGAGTGTTACTAGGGCACTCACGTGAATAATGGCCTAGCTTCTGACATTTGTAACATTTCACATCCCCAATGGGCTTCTTCCCTTGTGCGGGCGAAGAAGGGGCCTGACCTTTAGTAAACGGGAGAGGCTTGTGTTTGTAGGTGTTATTAGGTGCAATGCATTTAGTGTGGTTATGTGTGTCATAGGATTTGTTATTATCGAAAACTCTGGTGGGTGGGGTATAGCGCCCCTTCTGCCCTGACTCAGCCCTCTGAGCGGCACCGCAACCACGAATCAATGATAATCTGAAGTCTGCCATCTTGGCAGCCTCCTCTACTGTCTTGGGACATTTTTCCTTAATGTTCAGCGTTAGATCGGTTCCAGTACATTTGTAAAACTGTTCCAGATAGAAAAGTTGCTTAATTTCCTCAGCCGACTCTGCGTGCTCGGACCGAAACCAGTTATTACCTGCATCTCTTAAGTCCCGTGCGTGCTCCATAAAACTGACGTCGCTCTTCTTATTCACGCCACGGAACTTCAATCTATAAGTTTCGGGTTGCAGTTCGTAGGCCCGGAGCACAGCCTCCTTCACCAGTCCATACACTACACTCTCGTCCAGTGACAGTGCATCGTAGGCTTTCAACCCCTTACCCACTAGACGTGATGAAACTAATGCTGCCCATTTAACCTCCGGCCAGTCATACTCACGACACTTCTTTTCGAAACGAGCAAAAAACTCAGTCACTGCTGTCTCATCAAATGCGGGTACTAACTTAATTAAATGCGAAAGTGAGTCTGTAACCCGGTGCCCACCACCGAGATGACGCCCTGTGGTCTCTACTCTAGACTTCTCGACATCCATTTCAGCCTGGTACCTGGTTGCATCCTGATTGGCTTGGATTCTAGCAACCTCTATGCGTTCTAAACTAGCCTGTTGTATCTGTATCTGAGTCTCCTGCAGCTTAAACTTAGCTAGTTCTAGCTGAAATAACATCTCAGGAGACAGGCCTGTGTTACGACCGGGCACTCGGGTACACTAGGGCTCTTACACAGGACTCGAGTATGGCTCGCTGCCACAACGGAAACACACGATCCCAACCCCAGAGTACTGCCAGCCGAACAAAAAACGCCACTACCCTCCAGAGTTCTATCTGCTATAACGGGGTATACAAGAACTCGGTACTAGCGTTTCACACAACAGACTAATAACAAGACGGGAGTTATCTAGTCTGGTCAACAATCAAACAAAGAAGAAAGTACTACAACACTAAAGAATAGTGTTGGCCGAAGCCGAAGTAATCCACCCTTGAACTAAGAACTTAAGAAGTCCTCCACCCTCTACTTCGGATCGGCACTATTACGTTACGTTAAACAATAGTCCTCGAGCATCAAGCAAGGAATCTTCTGATAAGTTAGATGCTTCTCGAATACTCATAAGAAGTAAGTATCGGATTTTGAACAGCAATTTAATGAATAACTCACTGGTAATTAAAGGCTTTAAATTGACATAAGAAGAATTATAAGAATAAGCAATAGGATATGGCAAACATTAAGAAGAAGTACTCCGACAATGCACTGGCAATAGCCTACTAAGATTGTGCTCGTGGGCCACTAATCTCTGAAGTAGCTAAGCGTGCCACACATGAAATCAATAGTGCATAAACAATAATATACATAAGGAGAAGCTTCAATACTATGCTGTATCTGCTGGTCGAGCAAAGTCTAGCTGGGATACATAAGGTTAAGAGACAATGGCTGAGCAAGCGGCTCGTAGCCTAGCGAGGTCCTTAAGACTGTGCGGCCAAATTAAGTTAATTGACGGGATGCTCTCTTGAGAGATCCAGATCACTAGTATCTGGTTCTCTCCTGGCGATCCTCTCAAAGTCAAGCAAATGAGATAACACAGTGTTGGGTGGCATAGGCAAAAGCCCTCACTCGCAACAGTGCTAAACTCCCACGGTACACAGTCAGAAAGACCACCTAGGCGTTCCACGTCTCCGTTGCAATTGTACTGGTTCAACCGCAACCTAGTACTCATAGGAAATCACAACTCAGAAACCCTATCCCAGTCTAGCATTGCCTAAACCAGCAGAAAACAGGAACATGAATAATCGCACACAGGGAAATGCATATACGAGTGCAACAAACATCAATCAATCCTATTCTAGTTAACCCTTCCAAAAATAGGCTATCTAACAGGCACTTATCTCGTGAGAACTCAAGCGATAATACTTTGGCTGACTAAATCTGCACCAAAGGGGTCATTGAGGTTATAAAGGGTCGAGAAGGGAAGAAGATAGGCTGTTCAGAGAGTAGAGAAAGGTCACATCAGTCGGAAGAATATATATAGTTGCAAGGGATATAAGAAGTCGCTCTGCCTGATGAGTTCTGAAGAATGGTGGCAAGAACCTCTCTTTTTATACTCGGCCCTCTAGCGGCATATCTCAAACTACTTAAGGACCGCCCACTAGCAATCGTTACGTAATATTCTCTCTCAATCTGGGATCGACAAAGGATTTCCCACGCGCTTGATGAGGGAGGAAGGAGGAGGGAGGAGGGAGTGAGGCCTACACACCTCGTGGCGCGCTCACTGGCCGTCGTTACATAACTCTCTCTCTCATCATTGTATATAAGTCCCACACACAATACTTATATCTAATGATATAAAATAGAACTCGTTGACTTAGAAGAAAACAAAATACATAATGATAATACTTATAGTACAACGGTTCACATAAACTGAGTTAGGAAACTCTACACAGACTACAGCCAAAGTTCCTGCCCTGACGATCCTAGCGAGAGTGGGGCCTGACTGGGCGTTCTGTACAGCATGCTCATACTCGACATGCGTCACACCTCCCCCAAGATTTTACTTGCTCAACCCTGAGCTAAAATCTGATATACAGAACCCCATCAAACCCCTCACACCCAGCGACCGCATGGCACTAAAACAACGCTGAGTTTATTACTAAAACACATCTTATAAAACAAAATTTCACATTTCATAACTCCTCCCAACAATAGTAAAAGACATAATATCATGCTCCCAGAGCGAGCTTACAGCAGCTCAGCCGTTTGATAGTTCGTGGACTACTCAAACACTATAGGCTATGACAAACTTATACAATTATCTATATCAAAAAGAAAGAGTTTTTATATGATTTTTATATTTTAATATGTTTTTTCCGGCTGCACTATAAGGGCAGCCTATTTTCTTCTATACCAAACGCTCAACTCCTGCTTTACGACCCAATACGCTGGGCTACAACCGCGAGCCAACAAGCACCAAGCGCAAAATACTACTCAAACTAAAGCAGGAGGCTACCCGTGTGTCAATCTACCCAGGATCATATACCCTTGAACGACCATCTGCAACCTCGTTGTCACAACCGGCAATATGGCGTATGTCCAGGTTATATACCAATAACCTTAGTGACCACCTGGTCAGCCTCATATTCCGATTGTGAAACTGGTCCAAGATCTTGAGAGGGTGATGATCTGGGTAAACTACAACGACCGGACCATAGGCTGGAACATAGACCTCGAAATGCCCCAGCGCATCATTGTCCTTTTCACTTTCATTCATCAGGTTCTGACACGTTGCTGGTGCATTCTTAAGTCCGTCAGGCATAACATTGCACTGGTAGGTACTCCCGTCCACAACAAAACCACATACCTCTTTAGCACGCTCGGACAAAGTTACAAGCAACGACCACTCACGACATTCCTTATCCCTCAGACCCTTCGTCCACACGTAATCCAGCTCTGCTTGCACCATAGGCTGTCGAGCAGGATTTATACGGTAGGGAATTAAACTGAGCCTTGCACTATCTCCAGCCTGCATGTCGGATTCTACCCCGTACATCAGGCCTGGAGAAGCAACAAACATGCGAAAGTACTGCCATAGCCTAGTAAATAACTGCCTTGCACTGTCTCCACAAACAACATGCCTAGTGCCCTCCCACAACCCAGCCGAGACCGCAGCTTCTAACCTGTAGTCTCCCTCCTTCTCCACCTTCGTCCCTAGAACAGCCAGGTCATGAGAGGGACAATCAGTACCACCCGTGCAGTCACTCCCACAGTTCATTATTGCTAAGGCTTCCCCGCCGATACCGTACATGCGCACCCCCGCATTCCTTGTGACGACATCTGCCTGCGCAGCATCACCGCTTTCAGCGACATGGCCAGATACAGTCGGTCTATGGTAGGGCTGTTGCATTAGACTAGAGCAGCATTGGGAGGCTATGCGACGACCGGGCACTGCGATACCACAGCCAACCTTACCAATCTGCTCAATGTCCTCCTTTTGACCACCACCCTTGGCAGCCATGGGTCGACCCTGACCTGGCAACCATGCCAAAGCCTCGTCGCCCACCTTGAACCACCGAAACAACGAGGCTAACGGTCTTTCAACAGTCACGTGACCTGCCCGTGGAACATCTTGCACCGCCCGAGTTGTGAGACTCAGGGGCTCGGCACGACCAGTGGGGTATGAACCGAGCTGGTGCTGGAGTGCTGCACACTGCTGCTCAGGCAGGTGCTCTAGCGCTTCCACAGCCACCAGACTCGTGTCCCCCGCCCACTGTTCCGCCGAGACATGACAATCCCTTCTCTCCTCCACCTGTGCCCTACTACCCCCCTCTCCTTCTCCACCTTGGCCGCGGCAGACCAACGCAGGGACAGTAGGCTGCTCAGGTGGTTGCCTCACAAACTCCTCCAACAGGTTCACATGACATGCTTCCCCGTCCCCGTGTTTAATCTCGACAGCACCATTACCACACTTCTGAACTTCCGGATCCTCCAACTGCAGGTTACAAATATCTGAGGGAACCAACCTGTCTAGATGCTTCCGAAGCAACCCAAGTCCTCCCCCAATATCAAACTGAGCAACCCTTTTTTCTCTCCGTGTGTAACGTTGCTGCCTCGGAGTCTCTTCCTGCCCTACCTCCTCACTAGCTGTGACAGGTCCTGGGGCCTCTCCAGACTCTAACATAGGTGCCAATACTGAATCAACCAGGAGAGCCGCCGAGTCAAAACTCTTAAAACCAACTCCAGCTTTAGCCTCCTCCTGTTGATCGTTCCTCTGCTGGTCTGAAGACGGAGGACTAGGCTGTGACACTTTAGCTGCCCGAGCTCGGGTGACAACACACGCCATGGGTTGTGCCTGGCACCGCTCGACACACTCTTGCTCTTCCCTACTCACGTCGGCCGTCCTCTCGGCAACGACTAAGGGTAGAACCTCAGAAGCGGGCATTGCAAAGTCGTTGCCGAGAAGAAGGTCGACGCCCTCCACTGGCAGTTTCTCCACAATCCCAACATCCAATTCACGTGCCACACCATCCACCTCCAACTCCAACCGCACCAGCGGGTATGACCGAGTTGCATTAATACCCTGCACCACTACCACCCGAGCCGCATTTATAGGGTAGCCAGTCAAGTTATTCATCAGAGTCTGGGAAGCACCTGTATCACGCAAGACCTCTACTCCATGCTTGCGCCCCGCCCACATCACGCAACCCCGTCCTCTATGGTCGCAAAAAACATCCTGAGCAGGGTTCGAGCCTCCCAGGTGCTTCTGCATTGGCTGTGCCTCAGCCTCTGACGAACTGCCCCGGGCAAACTCAGAAAACTTCGAAGACACACCAATGTTGCAGGCCAAAGACACAGCTGCTGTAGGTGGTTTGCTAGGACAGACTCTTGCAAAGTGCCCCTTTTCATGACAATGATAACACTCCAACTCCCCTCTGGGCTTCCCTTGGTACTGGGAAGGGCCCGGCCCCTTCTTAAATGGGACGGTGCTAGTCTTGTGGTCAGTCTTGGTATCATAGCTCTTGTACTTGTTTGCATAATGTATATCACTAACTCGGGGGGGTGGGGCGTCACGCCCCTTGTTACCTGCCTCACTACGCTGGGCAGACCCGCACCCACGAATTAGTGATAGCCGGAGGTCAGCCATCTCAGCTGCCTCCTGTAGAGTTTTAGGGTTCTTTTCTTTAATAGTTAAAGTCATATCTGCACCAGTACACTTATAAAACTGCTCGAGCAGAAACAGCTCAGTCAACTGTTCGGCCGTCTCAGCTTTCTCAGAACGTGTCCAGTTAGCAAGTGCATCTTTTAAGTCCCGGGCATGTTCAAGAAAGGTCGCCTCCCTAGTCTTCGTAACACCCCGAAACTTCAATCGATATGTTTCTGGTTGCAACTCGTATGCCCGTAGGACAGCTCTCTTCAATTCTGGGTAGTCAATGCAAGACTCTAAAGGCAGTGCATCATAAGCCTTCAGACCCTTACCCGTAAGTCTGGAGGAGACTAGAGCTGCCCACTTCTCTTCAGGCCAATTATGCTCCCTACACTTCTTCTCAAAACGATTAAAAAATTCTGTGACTTCAGTTTCACTAAATGCTGGCACCAATTTGATTAAGTGGGACAAGGACTGTTCTCTTACTTGGCCCTCACGGCCCATCCGAGTCCCTGTCGACTCTGCACGAGTCTTATCTAAATCTATTTGAGCACAATATTTCTCGGAGTCGTACCTAAGCTCAGCCTCGTGCCTCCTAACCTCAGCCTCAATCTCCTTCTCCTGCTTCCTAGACTCATTCTCCTGCCTCCTAGACTCAGCCTCAATTTTAGCAAGCTCAAGTCTAAATATCATATCTGGAGACAGGCAGGAAGAGGGAGCTGCCACTACTGAAGGAGGGGGGGCAAGAACTGGGGAACCACCATACGCACCGCCCGAGGGCACTCCAATCTTCCAATTCTCATCCCTCTGTGGGAGGGTGCTAACCTCCGGTACTTGTGTGGACGGCACTGTGGGAGTCGAGTGAGAGGGGATCTGGGGAGGAACCCCCCCAAACGCCCTCTCCTCCGAAACCCCATGTCGCCCACGCAACACCCAGGAAATCAGCTCCCCCTTGGACATCCCTCCTACATTGGATAGACCCAAAACCTTGGCTATCAGGTGCAAGCCATAAATATTCACCCCAGTCAACCTCTCCTCCGTCACGTGGTACCGCTTACTCACAAAAACTCTAGCATCCTCCTCACTGATTACTAACGGCACCTCTTCAACTGGCATCTCTCGCTCCTCGTCAATACTAGGGCACGACATACTGAAGTTCACAAAAATTCTCGAGACAAAAGTGTTAAACTCCCTTATGTAAGCACTAATTACTAAATTAACTGGAGTCTCTTAAATGCTCTCCTAATTGCCTTACAAAAAAAAATTCTTCAATATGCACGCTAAAGTACGAACAAACAAATGTTGTACAACTCTGCAAAAAATTATACTGTTCACAAAATCCTAAGCAAGGTCGCCATTTGTTACGACCGGGCACTCGGGTACACTAGGGCTCTCACACAGGACTCGAGTATGGCTCGCTGCCACAACGGAAACACACGATCCCAACCCCAGAGTACTGCCAGCCGAACAAAAAACACCAATACCCTCCAGAGTCCTATCTGCTATAACGGGGTATACAAGAACTCGGTACTAGCGTTTCCCAACAGACTAATAAAAAGACGGGAGTTATCTAGTCTGGTCAACAATCAAACAAAGAAGTAAATACAACAACACCAAAGAATAGTGTTGGCCGAAGCCGAAGTAATCCACCCTTGACTAAGAACTTAAGAAGTCCTCCACCCTCTACTTCGGATCGGCACTATTACGTTACGTTAAACAATAGTCCTCGAGCATCGAGCAAGGAATCTTCTGATAAAGTTAGATGCTTCTCGGATACTCGTAAGAAGTAAGTATCGGATTTTGAACAGCAATTCAATAAGCAACACACTGGCAATTAACTAATATTAAAGGCTTTAAATTGACATAAGAAGAATTAGAAGAATAGACAGTAGTAAATGGCAAACATATAAAAGAAGTACTCCGACAATGCACTGACAATAGCCTACTAGGATTGTGCTCGTGGGCCACTAATCTCTAAAGTAGCTAAGCGTGCCACACATGAAATCAATAGTGCATAAACAATAACATACATAAGGAGAAGCTTCAATACTATGCTGTATCTGCTGGTCGAGCAAAGTCTAGCTGGGATATCTAAGGTTAGGAAACAATGGCTGAGCAAGCGGCTCGTAGCCTAGCGAGGTCCTTAAGACTGTGCGGCCAAATTACGTTAATTGACGGGATGCTCTCTTGAGAGATCCAGATCACTAGTATCTGGTTCTCTCCTGGCGATCCTCTCAAAGTCAAGCAAATGAGATAGCACAGTGTTGGGTGGCTGAGGCAAAAGCCCTCACTCGCAACACAGTGCTAAACTCCCACGGTACACAGTCAGAAAGACCACCTAGGCGTTCCACGTCTCCGTTGCAATTGTACTGGTTCAACCGCAACCTAGTACTCATAGGAAATCACAACTCAGAAACCCTATCCCAGGCTAGCATTGCCTAAACCAGCAGAAAACAGGAACATGAATAATCGCACACAGGGAAATGCATATACGAGTGCAACAAACATCAATCAATCCTATTCTAGTTAACCCTTCCAAAAATAGGCTATCTAACAGGCACTTATCTCGTGAGAACTCAAGCGATAATACTTTGGCTGACTAAATCTGCACCAAAGGGGTCATTGGTTAAAAAGGGACGAGAAGAGAAGAAGATAGGCTGTTCAGAGAGTAGAGAAAGTTCACATCAGTCGGAAGAATATATATAGTTGCAAGGGATATAAGAAGTCGCTCTGCCTGATGAGTTCTGAAGAATGGTGGCAAGAACCTCTCTTTTTATACTCGGCCCTCTAGCGGCATATCTCAAACTACTTAAGGACCGCCCACTAGCAATCGTTACGTAATATTCTCTCTCAATCTGGGATCGACAAAGGATTTCCCACGCGCTTGATGAGGGAGGAAGGAGGAGGGAGGAGGGAGTGAGGCCTACACACCTCGTGGCGCGCTCACTGGCCGTCGTTACATAACTCTCTCTCTCATCATTGTATATAAGTCCCACACACAATACTTATATCTAATGATATAAAATAGAACTCGTTGACTTAGAAGAAAACAAAATACATAATGATAATACTTATTGTCCATACTTAGTGTACTCAAACTAGTATGAACAGTCTCGATGTTACGTAATCTGGGTTGATGTAGCGTTGCGTATCATTCTGTAGTCTTAAGTTGAACGCTTCCGTAACCTTGGTCGAACGTTCCATGATTGGGTAGAATGTATTGTTCTATAGTAGTATATGGGAAGGTGTTGTAGGATTATAATTCCCATATATATATATATATATATATATATATATATATATATATATATATATTTGTATTATTTAAGATTGTTTATAAGTATCTCATTGTAAAGAAGATGGGATACATTTTCCATATGTTATGCGCATGCGCGGTATGTCACGACAGAGACGAACATAACGCGCTCGCCACTCTCCAACCAACCTCCGTCCCAGCTACACACGCTAAGCCTTCTTTCCATAGTTACTTCACCAGGTGTTTTCGCTTCACTTTTCATATCATACTCCATATAGTCACTACATCATCATCTTTGTTGGTTAGCACAAACTTAAAGTAAATATCTAGCCTATCCTAGCCTATTGTAGCCTCTTTGCATACGCTGTTTACCTTACTAACCACTTCAAGTCATCTAGCCTATTTTCCGCCATCCTCCAATCACCAGCTGAGTTCATCAAAGGGTAATTATATATTCTATATGGTTAATGTTTCTTCAATAATAATAATATACAGTCCACTTATCTAAATTAGCCATATAATTGGTCCTTCGACCTTTCAGTTATTGCCCCCCCCCCCTTTTTTTTTTTTTGGTGGTTGGTGGTGGCCTAGCCTACGTGGTTAATTTTTGTGCATTGTTTTCGTCTATCCCTCATGGCCCAGGGCTATTGGCGTCATGGTGCCGCGGGTGGTGGGGTAGGGGAAGATTATCCTGCGGTGGTTGATAGGCCTGCGTACCCAGGCCCAATTAGGAAGGTGGCGATTTTGGGCCACTCCTACGTCGGGGATTTGTACGTGGACCAAGCCGTCCACAGGCCTTTCTTTTCCGTGACTCCTCTGGCCGCCCCAGGTGCCCGCGTCAGCACCTTGAGATCAACAGAAGCCTGGGGTCAGTTTTTAGAGCTGAAGCCCGACTTGACCTTCTTGGTAATAGGAGGAAATGAGATAAGGAGCGGGGTCAGTCCGAGAGGGATTGCGGAGGGGATTGAGGTCCTAGCTGAGGAAGTAGTGCGGCTATCGGGGGGAGAAGTCCGGGTGATTGGGGTAGAGAAGCGACAGGCTCCACGAGGGGTCTCTACGGACGAGTTTAACCGCATTAGAAATGCGGTTAACCGATGGCTAAAGCGCCATATCCCCTTCACCCGGGAGCGATATCAGTCCATGAATACCTCTGAGGCTGACTTCAGTCCCGACGGGGTACACCTCACGCACGAGGCATCAAAGCGTCTCTATTCGGAGATCTTGGCTACCTGTCGTCGGTGCTTTATGCAAGACGAATTTGCCATGGTCGCCAGGTCATACGACGAGATGTTTGCCCACCATGACGTTAGGGTTGATCAACACAATCAGTATAGCCTAGATTAGTAAGCCTTCAAATCAGTACAGTACTGTATAATAATTTCAATAATTTACTGTATTAAATTATACTGTCTAGTAACTTCTTTATTTGTTTCACAAGTCATTCTCAATTCTTCTCTCGTCGTGTGCCCTGGAGGCGGGGTAATATGATAGCTGATAGGCTGAGTGTGTGTTAATCCAACTCAAAACTTTTTTCCTTGTGACTTCTTGAGATGAACTTTCTTGTGTACAATTTTCACATTTATTAAATTAATAATATAGAATTAGCGGTACCCATTGAGTTTAGCCTGTTTCATATACCCTATAGGCTCACACTCTTCTTTACTTTATTATAACTTTAAACGGTACTGCTCTTTTTGACATCTGGAGACTTTTGGCCTATACTGTATTGTACTAAATTTCCCTCCCGACTTTTCTTAACTTATGGCGTAATGAATCTATAATTTCATAACTATTACGTAAGGAGTTAAATTGAAATGCTCCAGATTGCTTGTCTACATTGCGCACAATTCTTATTCTGCATTTCGTGAGGGTGTTTTATTTTCGGCTCACGATTTAATTTGATTTCTCGGAGTACTGTATTGTTGGCCGCAACTTATTCGGTCTGGCATTATTAGTTTGATTTAGCGTAATTAGAATTCCTTCCTGTATAATCATGGCTAAAAGTGTACAAAAGCGTCGGGCTGGACTTAAGGGCTCTTTGACGGTCTTGACCTCTGATATTGACGTATTCCTTGATTCGGCGTCTAGAGTGGAGGTGGAGGCCAGGTTGCTCAGTATTCAAAAGCAACTTGACAAGTATGAGGTTACACAGGAGGACCTGGCCGACACTTGCGAGGACGCCGAGTATATCGAGGTGATCAGAGAGGATACCCTATATATGGAGGGCATACAAGTAATCGTTGCCACACTGAAGGGGATCCTGATTACAGAGGTCAAGAAGGAGGTCAGGAAAGAGCCAAAGAAATCCGCAGTCAAATTACCACATCTTACTCTCTCAAAATTTGAAGGTGATGCCACCATGTGGTCGGGATTTTGGGAGATGTTCAAGTGTACCATCCATGACAATCCCGACCTCACAGATATACAACGCTTCACCTACCTAAAGGGTCAGCTTCAGGGTGATGCACATAAGCTAGTCGAAGGATTCATAATCGAAAGTGCAAGCTATGCCCCAGCAATTGAGCTCCTGCAAGAGACATATGGGCATCCAGATCGAATCAAGGCAGCTTATGTTACCAAATTCAATCAATTAGTGTCACCCAAACACCAAATAGCTGACCTGAAGGACTTCTATGCCAATACAGAGAGTGTGATGAGGTCAATCATTAGCCATGGTATTTGTCTGGAGGAATTTTGTGTGGTGACTCTTGTCAATAAGTTACCATCACCACTAAAAGAAACCATAAAACGGGAAATGGGAGATTCGAGCCTGGATTATAAGAAATTCACTCATTGCCTCCAGGCTGAAGTGTACAATATGACGGGTCAAGACAGAGTAGGGGGTACACCCATGGCTACGGCAACATTTACCGCCCAGAGTGAGTACAGGAAATTCAACTGTGTTCTGTGTAGTGGCACCAATCATTTATGGTACAAGTGTATGAAGTATAAGACAGGGCCTCTTAAAGTTAAAAGAGCCCGTCAACTACGTCTCTGCACTGGGTGCTTGTCAAAAGACCATGGCCATTCGGGTTGTACTAATCCTAACATAAGAAGCTGCAAGTTTTGTAAGGGCAAACACTTTCATTCCCTGTGTACACAAAAACAAGGGAAAGAAAGTAGACCAGCGGAGGATAACACCAAGAGAGAGCATACTGCTGCTACTTCAACTACAATGTCCGTTGCCACAGGTAAACATACAGTAATCTTGCCCACCGTACAGCTGCCGGTAAAGGGTAAGGATAATAATTGTGTTAAAATCAGATCGCTACTTGACCAATGTTCTCAGAGGACCTTTGTGAAGTCTTCTGTTCTATCCTCCCTTTCCTACATTTCTAAAGGAACTGAGGAGTTATGTCTTCACGGATTTACCGGGAAACAGGCCTCTAGGGAGTATAATGTTGTGGCACTGCAATACAAACACAGAGGTAAATTTCATCATCTAGACGCAATAGTGGTTGATGAATTGCCAGAACATAAAGGTGAAATTAACCTAAAGTCTAAACTGGTTAGTTTACAAAGTAAAGGCATAAAATTAGCCGATCCTCACGCAACGGACACAGATCAGCTGGAGCTGCTCATCGGTGCGGATCACTACTACGATATAGTGCGACCTGGGTATAAAAGGTCAGGTAGCCTAATTCTGCTTCCTACCAAGTACGGGTACGCCATCAGTGGTTCATATGTGACCCAGCCTACAAGCTCCAGCACAGAAGTAATTACTGTATTGAAAGTAGCAGTAACACCAATGGACGAATACATATCCACTGGCAATATTCCACCATGCAAAAATGACTTAAATGTTTTGTGGGAATTAGATCATATCGGGATAACCCCTAAGGAATACTCACTGGTTGAGCGTCAAGCACTATCGTCGTACGGGGATACCGTTACCTACGATCCCGACAGCCAACAGTATAAAGTGAGAATGCCCTGGAACAATTCCAAGGACCAACTGCCATCTAACAAGGGTTTGGCCATAGGCCGTCTTCGGGGACTTCAGAAAAGATTCCTCAAGGAGCCTGACTTTTGCGAGGAATACTCAAAAGTCATAAAGGAACAGGTGTCCCGGGGTTTTATTGAAGAGGTGCCTTTTGATAAATCAGATACCGGGCATTACTTGGCTCATCATGGTGTAGTCAAGGAGAGCAAAACTACGCCAGTGCGTATTGTCTTCGACTGTTCCGCCAAGATGAGTGAACGTCATCCTAGTCTTAATGACTGCCTGTACACTGGACCCTCACTGGTGCCAGATTTAGCGCAGGTTTTGCTTCGATTTCGACTCGGTAAGTATGCCTGGGTGTCTGATATTGAGAAGGCATTTCTAATGTTAAGGCTCCATGAAGACGACCAGGACTATACGCGATTTATGTGGCCCAAGTATCCGAGGCAATTGGATTCTCCCCTAATTTGTTACCGGTTTCGGGCAGTTTTATTTGGAGCGACTTGTTCCCAATTCCTTTTAAACGCCACCATTTTGAAACATTTGTCTTATGTCAGTGCAGATCCGCAGATTATTCATCAGATTCGGTCAGGGTTGTACATAGACAATTTATTGGGTACAGGAAATGAAGAAGATTTCCTGGTTGATACCTACGCTGTAGTCCGAGAGATTATGAATGACGCCCATCTACATTTGCGTGAATGGGCGACTAATAATTCTGTTTTACGGACTGTACTGCAACGGGATGGGGTGGCGGCCGTACAGCAGGAACAAGTGAGAGTGCTAGGGTTGTTTTGGAAAACGGACACCGATACCCTCTCATTCGGCGTTCAGTACGCGCAATATTCGCAGATTACAAAACGAATTTGCTTGAGTATGACAGCTAAACTTTTTGACCCCTTGGGGATAGTTCTACCGGTGTCGATCAAATCGAGATTATTCCTTCAGCAATTATGGAGGATAAAATTAGGATGGGATGTAGTTTTGACTGGCGACCTGGTTCAGGAGTGGGATGACATTATTTCGGATCTTCGTCTCTGTAAGGGTTTTAATTTTCCTCGGAGAGTTGTCATGGACCATCCTGTTTCCATTCATGCCTTCTCAGACGCTAGCAAGGTCGCGTACGGCACCGCCATATACTTTGTTGACACAAGTGGCAGCCGTCTCGTCATAGCGAAGGCGAAAGTCGCCCCGATCAAATCCCTTTCCATCCCAAAATTAGAACTGACTGCAGTTCTGTTGGCTGCTAGACTCGTTCACTTTGTAGAGGAAACTTTTAAAAATTTGCTAAATATCTCGGAGACGGTTGTATGGAGTGACAGCCAAATTACGCTCTACTGGTTGCATAGCCGTAAGAAGCTACCAGTGTACGTCACCAACCGTGTCGACGAAATTCGTACCCTGCTCCCAACCGCACAGTTCCGGTATGTGTCTACCAAAGAGAATCCAAGTGATTGCATTACTCGTGGTGTCTCTGCTAAATTTCTCAAATCTTCTGCGTTGTGGTGGAATGGCCCATGCTGGCTTAATGATCCCAACGAATGGCCAGAGAATATAGATTTGAGCGAGCAACACACTGCTATTGTGGCACCGGTAATTGACTCGGTGCCTGACGAAGACACACGGTTATGGGAGTGGGATAGATTCAGCAGCTATGAAAAGTTACAACGTGTTACAGCATGGGTGATACGATTTGTAGAAAATGTAAAAGCAAAAATTAAAGGCACACCGTCCACAGGTAGTGCTTACCTCAATGTGAAGGAGATCAGAATTGCAGATAAATTATTACATAAGCTCTGTCAACAAGAAATATATACGCAGGAATATAAATTACTGGTTAAGGGAACAAAGTCTAGGAATAACCTGATCAACCAATTGGGCTTACACTTGAAGGGGGACTTGATACATTGCGGAGGCAGATTACGATTGGCAGCCCTCTCTGAGGCAAGTAAGTATCCAATACTACTGCCCCCCAATCATCCCTTCACCCATCTTATTATCGATAGATGTCACCGACTCTGTTGTCATAATGGGGTTGGTCATATAGTCACCTATGTAAGACAACGATGGTGGGTGCCTAGAATCAGGCAGGTGGTCAAGAAAGTCCTTCGCAAATGCTTAAAGTGTAGAAGAGTACAGGGAACACATTATGATCCCGTCGGAATTCCTCCCTTACCAAACCTGCGAACCACCCCAGGTGACCCTTACAAAGTTACCGGGGTTGACTACAGTGGAGCAATCCCTGTGAAAGATTCACCCAATTTTAAGGTGTATATGATACTTTTCACTTGTGCTGTTACCAGGGCAATTCACCTGGAACTGGTCACTAACCTCACTTGTGATAGCTTCCTACATGCCTTCCGAAGATTCTGCAGTAGACAGGGATATCCGCGTATCATGCTGAGTGACAATGCAAAGACTTTCATAGGGGCATCTACATATCTCAAAGAAGTGAGCAACAATCCTAAGATTCAGACCTGCCTAGCGGATGTAAAATGCGAATGGCGTTTCATTCCCGCCAGAGCGCCTTGGTTTGGCGCCATATGGGAGAGAGCCATAGGCATCGTGAAGGCGGGTCTGAAGAAGGTGTTGGGTAGAGCTCTCATTTCGATTGAGGAACTCAACACCATACTCTTGGAGATTGAAGCCACCGTAAATGATCGCCCTCTATACTATGCTTCTGGTGATTTGGAAGACCTTACCCCAATCACACCCTCAGTACTGGTACGTGGATACAGACTGCGGGATCTTCCTGAAGAGCATGACGAGGATACTATGGAAGATCCAGACTACATAAGTGAGGAAGTGATATCGGCCCGCTACAAATACATTCGTAAATTATCGCGAGATATTTGGCATCGCTGGTCAACAGAATATCTGGTGACTTTAAGGGAAGCGCAAAAGAATAAACTAACACCATTAAAAGGTCATTGGCCTAGGGTAGGGGACGTGGTAACCATCCATGAGGAGGGCCCGCGCGCATTTTGGAAATTGGGTCGGATAGAGGAGTTATTACCAGGTCGTGATGGTGAGGTTCGGGTAGCAAAGGTTCGCACCAGGACTGGAGTAATCACACGGCCAACAGTCCGACTATATCCTCTTGAGGGTGACCTCGATCGCAAGGACACCCCCTCGGATCAGTTATCCATTGAAGTCCCCTCTCTGGCTTCTACTTCGGCGCAGCCTGTTGACGCGTCTGGCGAACGCCCACGTCGACAGGCAGCCCAGATATCCTCCCAAGCTTGGCGGGATAAGATTGCCTCCGGGCAAATCTAATTATGTAAATTTTGTATATTTTCTGTTGGTGGGAATATGTCCATACTTAGTGTACTCAAACTAGTATGAACAGTCTCGATGTTACGTAATCTGGGTTGATGTAGCGTTGCGTATCATTCTGTAGTCTTAAGTTGAACGCTTCCGTAACCTTGGTCGAACGTTCCATGATTGGGTAGAATGTATTGTTCTATAGTAGTATATGGGAAGGTGTTGTAGGATTATAATTCCCATATATATATATATATATATATATATATATATATATATATATATATATATTTGTATTATTTAAGATTGTTTATAAGTATCTCATTGTAAAGAAGATGGGATACATTTTCCATATGTTATGCGCATGCGCGGTATGTCACGACAGAGACGAACATAACGCGCTCGCCACTCTCCAACCAACCTCCGTCCCAGCTACACACGCTAAGCCTTCTTTCCATAGTTACTTCACCAGGTGTTTTCGCTTCACTTTTCATATCATACTCCATATAGTCACTACATCATCATCTTTGTTGGTTAGCACAAACTTAAAGTAAATATCTAGCCTATCCTAGCCTATTGTAGCCTCTTTGCATACGCTGTTTACCTTACTAACCACTTCAAGTCATCTAGCCTATTTTCCGCCATCCTCCAATCACCAGCTGAGTTCATCAAAGGGTAATTATATATTCTATATGGTTAATGTTTCTTCAATAATAATAATATACAGTCCACTTATCTAAATTAGCCATACTTATAGTACAACGGTTCACATAAACTGAGTTAGGAAACTCTACACAGACTACAGCCAAAGTTCCTGCCCTGACGATCCTAGCGAGAGTGGGGCCTGACTGGGCGTTCTGTACAGCATGCTCATACTCGACATGCGTCACACAACGACCAACACCTACGTGGCCCTATTAAATTTGTGTTTGTGTGTGTGCTACACACAATAAAACTCATAAAAGTATAAATCAATGAATAATTTTTATTAATGATAAAGACTTATGTTACCTTAACAGAGATTATTAATATATTACTTTACCTATGAAGAAAACCAAATATATAAGCAAGATAATGATTGTCCTATATTTCCTAGACACAAAATGAAAACCAGACAAATGTTAGTCAATGAATAGTAAATATTAATTATATACCTGAATGCCAATACTTGACTAACTTTTTGAATATACAAATTTAGTATTTTACTATACGCACAATAAAAGTATGCAAATAATTCCTCTAAAGAAGTACACAATTATTAAAGTGTGTGTGTGAGTATCTGGTGGACAGCCACTGCCGCAGGCTGGAGGGTTGGTCGTGTTAGAGATTAGCCATTGGGGCAATTAACCACCTGGGTCTGTGTGACTGTTGGTGGGGGTGGGTTTCTCGGATAATTAGCCACCTGGTTCTACTTTTTCCTTTGCCCCTCAACTTTCTCTTCATAATTGTTTTCTCTTTTAGTTGTGATTTAGGATTGTAGAAAATATACCAAGGGTGGGGGGTAACTTCAATGTAACTCAGTATATGCAGCACACTTATATACTGATACTTATGTGAGTATGAACATTATAAATATGTTCAAATATACTACTAGGAACTCCAAAATGTTCACCATAACCCGAATATACGAGGTAAATATATAGTTGTCGTAGTTTTTTTTTTTTTTTTTTTTTTTTAAAGAGACAATGAACGGAGGAAGGAAAAACACACATAAAACAAAAAGGTCCATGTGCCTAAAGGCATCCTCCATTCATAAAATGTTTGTAACAACTGGATTTAAACATTTGTAGATTGTAAGTTTGTGGAAAGCAATTCGAGGGAAGTGAATTCTAAAGAGTAGTAGCTCTGGGGATAAATGAATTCTGATAAGCAGAAGTTCTGCATTGTGGAGGAGAAAGTGTAAATTCATGGGCGCTCTCCGCTGCCCTAGTTCTACGGGGAAAGATGTGGAGAGGCGGCACAATTGAAGCAAGTTCCTCGGAACAATTGCTGTGAAAATATCTGTAGAATAATGCAAGGGATGCAACGTTTCTTCGTATGGATAATGTAGGAAGGTCCTTTGTGATTGCAGGGTTATTGATTAATCTAATAGCTTTATTTTGAATTTTGTCCAACTGCCTCAATGCAACCACTCCACTTCCACTCCACAGAGGTGAACAGTAATCCATCTGAGAACGCACATGACTTTTATATATTACGGCCAACTGCTCGTCAGTGAAGAATTCTCGAACTCTGTACAGGAGTCCCAGTTTTTTAGAGGCATTCTTAGCAATGCTTCTAACATAATGTGTCCAGCTCAAGTTATTAGTTAATGTTACACCGAGAATGTCAATACTAGGGGAAGTGGGAATATTTACATCATTAAAAAATATATGGGAGTCAGTGAGATTCTGTCGGTTAGAAAATTGAATGTACTTGGTTTTCTGTGCATTAAAGGAAACTAGATTCTTTTGTCCCCATTCTTCAATCCTAGAAAGGTCCTGATTCAGAGAAATTGCAGTGCTTATTTTTGAATTTATAAGATCGGGTTGGGTGAAAGAATTGGTAAATGTGAAGGAACTGTGGAGTGTTGAGTCATCTGCGTAGGAATGTATTGGATTATGAGTGGTAGATATGAGATCATTGATATGAATGAGGAACAGAGTTGGGGCCAAAACTGATCCCTGGGGAACACCAGCATTTATTGAGTGAAATTGAGAATAAAGGTCATCTACCATTACACATATTTTTCTGTTATGAAGATAAGAAGAAATTAGTGGAACTAATGATGCAAGGCCGTAGTGTGACATCTTCGACAATAAGGATTGATGCCAGACTCTATCAAATGCCTTTGATATATCCAGTGCTATTGTATGTGTTTCACCATGTTGGTCTGTAGCTTGGTTGATTTGATGCGTAAGTTTAAACAACAACAACAACAACAACAAAAGTAGCACCATCGCTTGGACAATCTCGGGAGAGGTATACTTCGTTTATTAACCCTATAAGTAGCGTTTTATGTGAATGTTTTCGAAACTAATGGAACTGTAATCGTGTAAATCGATTCCTAAACCAATCTGATGATTTCAGAACTTTGAACTAATTGTAATAGTGTCGAAATCTGGCCTTGTTCATAATACCGGAATTAATGTTCTTGGTACGATGGTACCAATGTAGCTGCTACCACTAGATCCAGCGAATTACTTCCATCTAACGGCGTCAAGATATGAATAATTCTAGCGATATTAAAGAGATTTTCACCATTTTAATGAATAGTAGAGAATGTTCGATTGATAACAAATATTCTAGACACTTCAACACATTTTTCTTAGTGACATACACGGTTTTAGGGTTTGCGGGGACTATCTAGCGACTTTTCAATTTTATTCTAGCATACATTAGTGCTTTAGTTTATCTTGTATTGTTTTATAGTTTTGCCCTATTTCTCCACAAGGCTTCCAACATGATAATTATCGTGTATTGTTCTAGTTATATTTAAATGTTATATAGAGCACTTTTAAGTTGGCTGGTAATTATGAAGCATTAATGCTGGAAAATGAGAATACTGTATGTAAAGATGTCGGGAATTTAGATAAAGAGGTTAAATTGTATATCACTGAATATCATGAAATAACCCAACAAATAGTTATAATATAATTACCAACGACATAGTCGTCGATGGGTGTAATTCAGTTCCCCCCCACACGGCTAGTTCAATTGCATGACATGTAGGAATGTTCACATAATACAATATCGATACAATGAACTTAGCTTAGAGGACTGGTGATGTAGGACTGTTGTTATTATTGTTAGTAGTTGTAGCACATGGTGAACTGTGGGTTGAGTCAGAGCCGGGGGAGGAGATGTTGGCTGTATGGTGTTGATTGAGAGACTAAAGGGCCGGCGTCCGATCGCTTCGCGAAATTACATTAGGCTGCCGGCTCATAATAATTATAACCCATAACTTGGTTTCATAATACATCTAGAGCTGATGTAGATATTTATACATTACAGTTAATATTTAACCTAACTTAAGAATAAACTACAATACACAAAGAACCAGCCGAAATCGTACAAGCGATACGATACCGCCAAATTCAAATGTCCTATTGGACCAAAACCTGTCGGGATCATTACCCTATTCCCGACATATTGCCCGCCACCAAAAATGATATACAGGAGCTATATACAGAGAACAAAAAAAGGACATCGAAGTCAAAGATCACCTTGTTTGATCTTTGATCTCCAAAGATCCACGGAACTCATAGCCGTCCTCCTTTTGGGACGAGCGCTACCTGAAGCCTGAAGAGGATCATCCTTCTCATCATCAGCTGCCCCACCTTGAGGAGCACTGTCACCAGCACTTTCCCGTGGAGGGGTATCAGTAGAGACGCCAGGATCATCCGGCAGTTCTACATCCTGCTCCAAGGGATATAACCTTACGACTGGGCGAGTAGTAACCCCAGTCGAAGTTCGTATTCTAGCAACCCTTATAAGACCATCAATGCCCTGGAACAAATCGATAATCCTCCCAAGCTTCCAAAATAACCTAGGACGCTCATCATGAATCAGAACGATATCCCCGATACGAGGCCATCGTTGATTCGTCCCTTTGATCTTATGAGAGTGACGCTCGCGAAGAGACAGCAAATATTCTTGGGTCCACCGTTTCCATAGATCGTCGGACACCTTGTTTACATACTGGAAGCGACGACGTGTGGCGTCAGCATTGCCGAACGTAGGGTCTTGCAGATCTTCGTCATTTACGGACGATCTAGGAAAGGTATTAAGGGTTCGTCCACGTGTTAGCATAGAAGGCGAAATGGGTAAGAGGTCATCAACATCTGCCGAGGTATAGGTCAAGGGCCTGTCGTTGACTGACATCTCAATTTCTATTAAGATGGTTTGCAACTCCCGGCTGGTCACCAGTGCCCTTCCGAATACCTTCTTCATGGCAGATTTGACGATACCGATAGTTCTCTCCCAAATCGCCCCGAACCATGGTGCACGTGCTGGTATAAATCTCCACTGACAACCCTTTCCAGTGAGGGTAGCCACAACCTGCGGGTCATCCATTAAACTCTGGAGATATTTAGAGGCCCCGACAAAACAAGTCGCATTATCGCTCATAATAATTTGAGGGAAACCATTGCGGCCTGCAAAGCGTCTTAGAGTATGCAAAAACCCCTCACTGGATAGGTCGTCAATCAATTCAATATGAATCGCTCTGGTTACCGCACATGTGAATAGGACGGCATATACCTTTATGATATTACCGGGCGATTCTCTAACATGAATCGCTCCGGTGTAGTCTACCCCGGTTACCTGAAATGGTTCAGTCCTTTGTACCCTGAACTCAGGCAAGGGAGGTAGATCAACTGGGGAGTAAGGCTTACCCTGTAATCTTTTACAGATAGTACAGCTACTGTGGATCCCTTTAATTGCTTGTCGCATCTTAGGGATCCACCAACGTTGTCGCATATACGCCAGAACATAATTTACGCCAAAATGTAGGCAGGTCCGATGGCATTGGCGAATCAACAGTTTGGTAATCAAATGAGAGGAGCTAAGGAGGACAGGATATTTCGCAGAATCAATAATGTCCGCTTTTTGTATCCTGCCTCTACACTTCATTATGTCTCCTTCCATATATAATCCTAGCTGCCTCATTAAGTTTGAGGGTTTGGCCTTTGACTCCTTGCTCAGGATTTGATGTTCAGTAGGATAAGATTCCCTTTGTACTAAACATATTAGTTTTGCTTCTGCTGATCTCATTTCATGGAGTCTGATATGCTTCGAATCGTCACTAAGGAAAGACCCGTGAGCCCGACTTCTCATGTTGTTAATGAAACGGTATATCCATGCAAATACCCGTATTACTTGATCATAGCTGCCGTAACGTTCCCACTCTACCAACTTGTTATCCTGATGTGTAGTACTCACATTCGAACTACTTAACACATCATCTTGGGGCCGACTTGAAGAATCAGATATGTATTCCCTGAAATCCTGAGGCCATTCAGTTGGAGATGTAAGCCATGGAGGTCCATGCCACCAAATAGAGGAAGACATAAACTGCTGTGCCGAGATCCCCCGTGAAATTATGTCTCTGGGGTTATCCCTGGTGCTCACATAGCGAAATGTAGCTGTAGGAACTAAGTCATGAATCTCATCAGTGCGATTAGAAACATAAACAGGTAACACTTTCTGGCTGTGTACCCATGAAAGCGCTATTTGACTGTCGCTCCAGACATAGATGTTATTAATCTGTAGTATGTCTGCATAAGCATCCAGTGTAAACTTTATTAGACGAGCAGACAGAAGCAATGCAGTAAGTTCTAATTTAGGAACTGTAATCTTCTTTATAGGGGCTACTTTGGCCTTCGCTATAGCCAGCGTCGCTACACTACCATTTCATATGTATATGGCAGTACCGTACGCACTATTACTAGCATCAGAAAAGGCATGTAGATCCACCTGTTGACCACTAATAACCTGACGATTAAGTTGGACCTTGCAACATGTGGAAAGGTCCGACCGAATCAACCGCCAAGTATCTTGTAACTCAATCGGGAGGGGCGTATCCCAATCTAGTTTTAGCCACCACAGTTGCTGTAAAAACATACGAGCACGGATTGTTACAGGCAGCAAAAAACCTAGGGGATCAAACAACCTCGCTGACAAGCTTAAGCAGTTCCGCTTGGTCATAAGCTCACGGCCGCATGGGGTGTGACAGAAGGATATACAATCTGTGGTAGTGTCCCATTTGTGGCCTAAAAACTTCACCTCACTATTCTCAGTAGCTACACCGTCAGAAGCAAATTGACCTTTCAAAAGATCACTATTAGTGGCCCATTCTCTTAAGTATAAATGAGCCTTGGCAAATATATCGCGGATCTCCCAGCATCTCTTGAGCAATAAATCTTCATTGTCTCCGGTGCCTTGAAGATTGTCCACATAGATCCCCTGCTTGATCTCATTCTTGAAGTCAGGATCTAGTCCAGCCTCCTCAAGATGACGCAAGATAGTAGCGTTGAGAAGGAACTGGGAACAGGTCGCCCCGAATAAGACAACTCTGAACCTGTAGACCAGATACTCCGAATCTAGATCCATTGGGTCCCGTGGCCATAAAAATCTTGTTGAGTCCCTGTCTTCACGATGGAGTTGAAGCATCAGGAAGGCCTTCTTAATATCGGCGACCCATGCAAACTTATGACATCTGAAGCGCAACATAATTTGCGCTAGATCAGAGACCAGGGACGGACCCGTGTACAGACAATCATTCAGGCTATAGGAGCAATCACTGGATTTAGCAGAGCAGTCATACACAATACGAACAGGAGTGGTGGAACTGTCCTTTTTAATCCCATGGTGAGCAAGGTAATGGATGTTATCCCCATATTCACTGAGACCTACTCTCTCCACAAATCCACGTTGTACCTGCTCGGCTAAAACTGCCGCATAAGTCTCGCAATAACTTGGATCCTTGACAAACTGCTTCTGAAGGCCACGTAACCTACCAAGTGCTAGATGGAAATTAGTAGATAATTTACTCTTGTTATCATTCCAAGGGAGCCTTACCACATACTGACCTCTGCCAGAGTCATACGTTACAGTCTCTTCATACGAGCTTAACGCTAGCTTGGACTCACGATCAAGTTCATGTGGGTCAATTCCAATATTGTCCAAGTCCCATAGCTTATCTATATCAGTACATGTATTATCAGGCACATTTGGCCGAATATATTTATCTATGGGGCTTACTGCTACCTTGAGGACCGTAACCACCTCCACCTGTGTGTCTTTAGAGGAAGTGGCATAGGATCCAGAAATGGCATACCCTTGGATCGTGGGGAGCATTATAAGCTTATCTACCCGCCGATATCCAGGGTGAACCAGGTCGTAGTAATAATCAGCTCCGACCAGTAGCATAATACCATTGTTAGCAGAGAGTTGATCATCAGCCAGTTTATAACCCTTGCTTCTGAGATACTTCAAATGTGGTTGAATCTCTGATGCTATATAGAAACTGGGTAGTGTGTCGACCACAACAGCCTTGATGGGACATACCTTTTTTCTATAAACATAGGAAATCTCCACTATATCATAGTCACTGGTATCTATTTCACCAGTGAAACCATGGAGACGCAAATTCTCTTGACCCTTGCTGGTACACTTGAGCTGGGGTAATGATGACCGCAGAACGAATGACCTCTGTGAGCACTGGTCAAGTAAGGTGCAAGTCATTATAGTATTATTATTACTCCCCACTACTGGCAGCATCATAGTAGGAAGCAATTGACATTCTCGAGAAGCAATGGACATGGCAGATACTTTATCACCCTCGCTCTTACTTTTCTCATGTGACTCTTTGGGGGTTCTCCCCTTTTCTTTGCCGTCGTGCCGATCAGACTGGGTGCAAAGGGAAAACCAATGTTTCCCCTTGCAATACTTACAAGGTTTGATGTAGGAATTGGTGCAAGTACTGTTGAAGTGGTCTCTTGCCAGACAGCTGGTACATAACTTACGCGATTTAGCCTGACCAATCTTCTGTGTAGCCTTAGGATACTTAGGACACTGGTACCACAGATGACCGTGGACACTGCACAACTTACAACCTAATGATATTGGCCTTTTCTGTTTAGGAGAAGTCTGTACCGGGAAAGCTGCAGTAGATGGCGACATCTCCACTTGTCGGTAGTGTCCAGTACTCTCCATATTGAAGACTTCAGTCTGGTACACCTGCACCAACGCTTCCAAGTTTAGGGGAGAGTCGCTTAGTTGTCGTCTTAAGATTTCCCTTAGGGGAGAGGGTATCTTATTCAAGATCTTCACACTAAATATCTCCTCCTTGGTGACGGCCATTGTCTCCATAGATCGGAGGAGGCTCTCAAAGGAGGCATAGTACTCCTTTAGGGCCGTCACATCATAGGATGGAGGATCCAGCGTGAAGAACTTAGTAATTAACGCGGTCTTGATGACTTCCACTCTCCCGTAAGCTCTCTTCAGCAACTCCACTGCAGACTCGTAGCTGGTAGCTTCTAGCTTGTACCCATCGACTAACTTCAATGCCTCCCCTTTCAATTGACCACGGAGATATGTGAACCTTTGGATGGATGTGAGTGTTTTATTATGATGGACGGAACACTCAAAAATATCCCAAAATCCAGTCCAGGTAGCCGAATCCCCGGAAAAGGTAGGCAAAGTAAGCTTCGGCAGGTTAAAACCAGTCGCCTTTGGTGTACCGGTATCCTTAACAGAGGTTGATTCTTGGGTGGAAGATAGTCTGGCTAAGGCTGTATTAACATTCTCAAAGTACTCAAGATCTGCCGACATTTCTTCTTCCACATCGTCAGTAACTGTCAATAAACCATATCCCTGCTGAGCATAACTATCATAAGTAGCTAGCGATATAGTAACAGTAGCGAATTTACCCTTTATTTGATCAGCCGTGGCACTTATTAAAAATTCATCAAGATCTCTTAAACATCTATTTAAACTTCCCTTCATCCCTCCCTTAAGAATCTTAAGTTTCTTTAAATCTGTCATCGTTAAGGTCTAATTTTAAGCAACTTAAACTACAATGAGGTCAGACTACAAACCGTTAATCGCTTAGGAATCAACAGCGGCAAACCCCCATTACTTAAGAATTTTACTCAAAAAGAATTACATAGTACTTACATCCCCCTTAACCCGGGAACTGCGGGGAGACTCTTAAGAGTTCCCCCGGCGGACTGCGGGGAGACTCTTAAGAGTGAGTGAAAAAAAAAATCAACTTTTGACATCGAAAAAAAAAAAAAAAAAAAAAAATTTGGCCCCTGGGCCATGCAAAATCTCAGTCCTCTACCTCCCCTCCTTCCCCACTTTCCTCCTCTCCTTCAGTTATCACCTATTTTCCCTGTTATTCCCTTATTCTGAGGTATATTTTTGTGCTAACATTAGCGAGTTGCAAGCAGGGTGTTGTCATCACTGATGGCAAGCGAGTGCAAGAGAGAGAGAGAGAGTATCGATCGACTGTGTCTCAGTGACCTTGGGGGAAATTGGCGGGAAAGCAGCTTGCCTCACCCACACATTATACAACTCGCGGGCTATATCTCCGATTTTGACCATCCAAACGCTGTTTTCACTCGTTTTATTGTTGTTTCAGGTTAATACCTTTATAATCAACCCATAATAGGCGCATATGGATAAGTATTAATGCTATTAATGGCACAATGAATATTTTAGTGACGGAAACACCTCAAATACGTCAGCACAGGGGGACGTTTCCAATTACCCCCATGCGCACTTCAGAGGTTAACATAAACTATCGAAAGGAAATGATCTAACTAGACAAAAGAATTAAATACTAAATCCATTAAAAGAAAGGGTAAGGTGAAGCACTAATTATTGTAAGCCCTTTATAGGTAAGCCTAGTTGCTTAAGCTACAATCATGAGGTCTGACTATTTACTGTCAATCGCTTAGGAATTAACAAAGACCGACACTCATGACCGCCACTTTAAGCAACTAGGCCTAGGCTATTATGAAATTTAAATATAAAAGGTCACATGAGAACCCTCCCCACCAGCAAAATTAATAATGAGTCCCACAATGACAAAACACAATGAACACCACAGGCACACCACCAAAGCGAAATGAACAGCCACCACAGACACCTGCAGGCCTAGACTGCCTAGCCTAGCCTAGCCTAGCCTAAGAGCGCGAAACGGTGCCCGACGAAATTACCCCTACCCCAAACTCCAGCCCAGCTAACCCACCAAAAAACGCCAAGGATCACACGCCCAAAAAAACCTGGAAACTAGTCCCAAAAAAGATAGGGACGGTGCCTAAATGGTAAAAAACACGAGGGAAGAAGCTGGGTCTAAACTAGGGAAATGGCAGTCGGCCAACAACGCGCGAGGCGGCAGCCATTTGTAAGCCCACAAGCGTCAAGGAAGCAAACAAAACGGTACTACGGTACGGAAGCTGTAGGGCACGAAGGACCATTATTTGTCAGGAATTTAGATAAAGAGGTTAAATTACATATCACTGGTACAACAAATAGTTATAATATAATTACCAACGAGGTATTCATGGGTGTAATCCAGTCCCCCACACGCGGCTAATTCAATTGCATGACATGTAGGAATGTTCACATAATACAATATCGATACAATGAACTTAGCTTAGAGGACTGGTGATGTAGGACTGTTGTTAATATTGTTAGTAGTTGTAGCACATGGTGAACTGTGGGTTGAGTCAGAGCCGGGGGAGGAGATGTTGGCTGTATGGTGTTGATTGAGAGACTAAAGGGCCGGCGTCCGATCGCTTCGCGAAATTACATATGGCTGCCGGCTCATAATAATTATAACCCATAACTTGGTTTCATAATACATCTAGAGCTGATGTAGATATTTATACATTACAGTTAATATTTAACCTAACTTAAGAATAAACTACAATACACAAAGAACCAGCCGAAATCGTACAAGCGATACGATACCGCCAAATTCAAATGTCCTATTGGACAAAAACCTGTCGGGATCATTACCCTATTCCCGACAGATGTCTCAGATATCACTGAAATATTTTCGTATTTTCTGCCAAAAGCCCAGTAGATAATCAGTGGTGGTAAAGAAAAACGCAGCTATTATAGTAAGTAAATACAGGATTGTAGGCGAATAAGAACAATACTTCCCGAGTATAATGTTTATTAATAAACAGTTACCAATAGTGTAGGCCATAAAACCGTACATCAATATTACAATATATCAATAATTAATATTCATTCGTTTTTTGTTTACACCAACCAACTTTACTTCTAAACTCAATTAATGAAATCAACAAATCCATGAAAGGTACATAATTGTCTCATATTAATAGGTTCGGAAACATAGTGTTGTCTAAAATCCCTAAACAAACAAAAACTGCATCATCAGCTAAATATATTTTACACTATACCCGGTGTCACCTAACTTGGCAAAAAGTCTGATAATTAGCTTCGTCATATCTCAGAAACAGCTATAGATAAGAGGCTGTAACTTCACACATCTCTTTACTGGTCTACCCTTACAAAATATAATATATACCAGCTCCATTGTCTTCATTATATTTAAGCTATAAGATGTTAAGGGGTCAGGATTGTCTTCATTATATTTAAGCTATAAGATGTTAAGGGGTCAGGATTGTCTTCATTATATTTAAGCTATAAGATGTTAAGGGGTCAGGATTGTCTTCATTATATTTAAGCTATAAGATGTTAAGGGGTCAGGATTGTCTTCATTATATTTAAGCTATAAGATGTTAAGGGGTCAGGATTTGTGCCAGGTTAGCTGACACAGGGTTTATTAGTGTGTGATGAAAACAATCATCTATTGGGAGGGCTCAAAATATGTTATGCCACCCGCAGCTCTCACACACTCAGACAAGAGTATTAATGGCGTAATGGAGGGACGCTGCAAACAATTTCGTGTTTTACTCTTGATGCTGGTAAAGCATGAAAAAAAGTCTTTCTGCATCTGCATTTGACGTTGGTAGTGACAATACCTGCAACGCAAATGTTTCAAACACCTGAATATTTTTTAGTCCTTCCTGATCCTCCACGTCTGATAAATGTTTATAGAAATCAAGGATATTACATTGGGGACTCCTAAACTCCTCTGGGAAATTCAGCAATGGAACACTACGCCATTCATCGTCAAGGATTTGCACATCACCTTGGTGTATTCGAGGAACCTCTTGGACAAATTCATAAAGTGAGGGCATATCAACGCGTACCTTAGCATCTAACACCTTTGATTTGTAAGTACGCTGCCAACTTCCACAGCTTATCATTTAGTCGAAATCTCTTTCTAATTTCCAAGCACATAGTGATGAAGAATTCCTGCACCTTAGGCGAATATCCATTACCATATTTTGATTGTTACAAATATCGTCCCTTTGAAATAATGCATGTACAGCAGCCCCAAGGTATAACTGGTGTAATGGCAAATAAACTGTTTCATTAGATGGATATATCATTTCTAGTGGTGTCCTTTGCAGATGTTCAGGTCTACAGAACGGCGTTAATAAAGACCTGTATAAATCTGTAATATATTCGTGGAGAAGGTGAATGGGTGGAGACTTTTTCTGGAAAAGTAGATTAAGTTTGTTGAATATTGGTAGCATGTAATTTAGGAATGTAAAATAACATATGACAGCAGGATCTTACAATCTGTCTGCTATGTGTTGCACAGACACAAGCCTCTCTTCAATTCTCCTGGAAGTGAAATATTGGGTTAGAGGCCTCCATTGTTCCAGAACTCTTGAGACAGCTTGGTGGAGGGACAACCAACGAGTCTGACACGCATGGAGAAGCTTGTGGGGCTTGACGTAACAGAACTCCTGAAATTCTTTGAATTCATGTTTACGTTTAGCACTGTGGGCAAAGAATGAATATATTTCCCTAATTAGGTCCTCACAATGCCTTGGTAGTGTCTTTGCTGCCTCAGATGTACATAAATGTATGGAATGACATATACATTTAAAGATAGTAATGCCTGGCATAGACACCTTTAGCCTGCTGCAGACAGAGTTCTGCTCTCCCATTAGGTTTGATGCACCATCTGCGGCAAAACCAATACAATTATCCGTTGGTATGTTGTGTCTGGTTAGGCACTCCATCAGCATGTTGTATAAGTTTTCACCTGTGGAACCTGTTTGATTACTGTTGCTACCATACACATCTACCAAATCCAACATTCCTGTATTGATTGTATTAGATTGAGCTTCGAAAAAGCGAACAATAATTGCTCAAGATTTATTTGTGGTGACATCAGTACTTTCATCTATAATAACTGAAAACTTGTTGACCCAGATTTTCCTAACCAGCTGTTCACAGGTAATGTTACCTAAACCTTTGATGACCTCTGTACATTTGGTTCGTCTCATGGACATACTTTGTGCAATGAGAGAGTCTGGAAAAAAAAATTGTATGCAGATCCTCGAGATGATCTGCAAGGGTGAAGGGCAGATTATGCTCGGCCAGTAAACATGCCAATAATATGGTGGCATATCCGATGCCACTAAGAGTCGGTCTTGTTCCTAGGGGTGCCTCAGGTGGAGCAGGCACCTCCCTAGCCCTGCTTTCATTGGTAGTATGCACCTTCGTCTTCTTGTGCCTCCGTAGTGTCGTGATCTCTGCACCCACTGGCCTCTTGCAGGTACAGCAGTATGCCTTCGACGGATCACCTTCCATCCTGGCTAACCATGGTTGGAATTCTGGAATTTGTAGCCACGTATCCCTGAAGGTACCCTTCGTGGCCATGATGCAAAGCTGTAACAAAGAGTTATCTAATCACTATCTGATTATTTGAACATAGAAAATTAGTTAGTTACTGAATTAGGCGGGTGGGTAACCGCAAATCAAAATTTGTGGAACATCAAATTTTAAAATAAAGTGCAGCTATTAATATTTACAGAGAGAGACAATAAGGGAGCTTCCGTTCCAAACTAACACGTAATTATACTGAAAATATATTTGGTGTCAAATGCATTCCAAAACACCAATATATATTGTGACGTTAACCACTCCGTTAGAACCGCATGGCTTGTCCTACAGTGACTCGCTAGGATCGCCAGGACAGTGGATGTGGCTACAGTTTGTGTATTGTTGTGTGCTTTATTTCATATGAAAGCTCGTGTCATGGGCAGTCCAGAAAGGCTCTTTGTTTTCACCCATGTCAAGGCTTTATATATTTAATTGTAAAGTATATGTTTTATCCTTAACTAGTAATGATAGGATCAGAGAGAGAGAGAGAGTAGAACAGAGTGAGAGGGGGCGCGTAGTGTTTTGCTATACTCGATGACGTCATAGCTGGCTGGCCCCGTGGGGATTGGTTGAGGGAGTTCTTTACCATGCTTGGTGACGTAATGTTTTGCTAGCTGCTTTGGTAGTGGTTAGAGGACTTGTTACTGCTTTTTTCCCACGCGGCTCGACCTAGTGCTAGTATATATACAGGTCCCTCGCCACTCTCTCCCTCAGATCTGGTTTCTAGAACGCATATCTCTCTTATCCCTTGACACCTGTCTCCCGCCCTGCACCTGAGAATCTTTTCCTCTGCCTATCCCTCTCATTTTCCATATGTTTCACCACCTTTTATTAATATTATACCCCCTCTGGTTAACTCTTCAAAATCAGCTTTATGCTGGCCAGTTGTATTGTGCGTTAAGGTCTGATATAACCCATGTATGTTAGTTGTTAAGATAAGTTGATCACGAAGCATTGGTTGGCATTCATGTTGTTTAGTACCGCTTCCTATAATTATTGGTGTTCTGCTGGATTAGATAATGCTAGACTAGGAGTCTGATATTATAAGGTATTGTTTCCTATGAGTGCTGGCTTTAGTTAAAAGCTGCACGACATACCTGAGAACTGGAGTTGATTGAGTAAATTCTAGTCTGTGTGCCATTGAGAGTAGAGCATGCACGAATGAGGGCTTTTTGCCTATACCATTCTGCACTGTTCTAAGCTCGTTGTTTGTCTTTGAGGTACGCCAGGAGAACGCTTAATACTTCGGTATTAAGGTTTCTCAAGAGAGCTACCCTTCCCTATAACGTAATATTTGACGCACAGACTTGAGATTTGCACTAGGCTATGCGGCATGCCATGCGCACCAGTATCTCGTATCATTGACTCTAGCTAGACTTTATCAGTCATAGTAGACATTAAGTATATTAACCCAATTACTCTTTTTATGCATACCCATTTATGATTACACAAGCATTTCGCAGCCTAGTTTGATGTATTGAGACACAAACGACTTAGGCTCTTTTTGTTGAGAGGAATACTGAATTGTTGTGGCGATCATTATTATTGTTGTAGTGTTTAGGATATTCTTGGCTCCGACGGCATTATATATTCTGCCTTTTTGTGTGCATAGCCTGCACGAGCATTGTTCCGCTGCCTGCCTTTTGGGGTTCCATTTCCGATACGAGCATGTTTATAGCATCTAACATTTAAAGAAGATTCCTTGTTAGTGTTGAAGGACTTTAGTGCACTTTCTTTCATGCAGGAGTGCCTGACATTTATTGATTAAAGTAACGTAAGCTGTAACTTCTCTTACCACCTTACTTTGCATACCATAACCAAGCACCTTCGGTTATAGGTAGTGATAGGCTGTTTTCACATAACATTAAACCTAGAGTAGACGCACATTTATTGAGAGTTTAATAGCCTATTATTGCATATAGAACTCTGTAGAGTATTTGTGTTCTTTGTTCACTGGGAATATACATCAGAGGTTGGATCTAGCGCTTTCCGTTGTAGCATTTATGCCATTACTAGTCCAATGAATAAGAGCCCTGATATATTTAAACCTCAGTCGTAACAATATTAACGAGGAAACACTCATATCTCAAGATTATAACTTTCCGTAACTGGTGATCCTATTATGTTTGTATGGGATTATTGATTTATCACCACAAACCAAAATACATACCTCTGCCGGTGCACAATAGACAGGGGAGCCACCTTTCCTAACACCAAAAAGAAGAGGGACAGGTGGGCACTGCAAGAAAGCAAAGCAAATATGTAAACAATAGACTAGGAACCAATATTTTACCTTGTATGTGATGAAACCAATAATATTTCAGTTTCGGACGATACAACACTTGTATAGATTATAGCGATTTATATAAAATTGCATGTCTATGACATTATGTTTCTTCTTTAACATTTACGTAACAAAGTACATACATTCTAATGCACAGATTTATACTGGAATTCACGTGAGGAAAGCCTCAATATTCTAGGTATCTAATTTTCTTCTGGGCTTTCTTGGAAAGACCAAATTACTTCTCTTGCCAAAACAGCTTGACAAAAGCTAGGTGTGCTCAACCACCAGTTTTTCACCCCCGCAGAGCTTCTTGCCCTGTACAAGGGCATGTTTCATCCTTGTATCGAGTATTGTTCGCAGGTGTGGGGTGGTTCCCCTCATACAACACCGATAGAAAAAGTAGAGAAAAAAACATTTCGTTTGATCAATTCAAACTTCAATATTACCATGAGTTACCGGACAAATTGAAATTAATTTGATAAAAGTCTCACCAAGATATATTTCGGGTTCATAAAAAAGCTTCGGCTTAATGGACCCCAGCTTCTCCAATTATATTTATAAGAATCACGAAAATTGTATGTATATGTATCTGGATGCAACAATATATGTATCTGGATGCAACAATATATGTATCTGGATGCAACAATATATGTATCTGGATGCAACAATATATGTATCTGGATGCAACAATATATGTATCTGGATGCAACAATATATGTATCTGGATGCAACAATATATGTATCTGGATGCAACAATATATGTATCTGGATGCAACAATATATGTATCTGGATGCAACAATATATGTATCTGGATGCAACAATATATGTATCTGGATGCAACAATATATGTATCTGGATGCAACAATATAAATCTGTATCCTAAAAAAAAAAAAAAAAAAAAAATAATAATTCACGTCCATGTATACTTACTAACTCTATGCAATCTCGCTGTACACGCCTGGATGTTGGATCTCTCTCACTATTCCACCGTTATTATGTGATCAGTGTTCTTCAGAGCTTGCGCAGTATGTCCCACCACCACTGCAAACAGTGGGTGGCACCCACCTATCCACGCAATACCACCCATATTCAGTCCAGTTTATCTATTCCAAGAGTAAATCATTATTCCCAATCATTTTTCTATTCAACAGGTAAACTCTAGAACTCTATCCCTCATTCGGTCTTTCCCTCATCCTACGACTTGGACTGCTTCAAGCTCTGTGTCCAGGCACTTTGACTCGAAGGTCCCTTGATATTGGCTCTATCACTCTTTGAACCACGGGGGAGTCACTTGCTACAGGCAACTTTGCATTTTGTCTCCCTCCTACATATAGAACAAAAATATGGGATTGGCTTCTCTCCCGTGAATTCTAGTTAGTAAATCTATATAATTTCACGCATAAGTACTGGAGGGTAGGTATAACTTGTTGCAAACCGTAAGTACATATTCCATAAGTACTGGAGGGTAGGTATAACTTGTTGCAAACCGTAAGTACATATTCCATAAGTACTGGAGGGTAGGTATAACTTGTTGCAAACCGTAAGTACATATTCCATAAGTACTGGAGGGTAGGTATAACTTGTTGCAAACCGTAAGTACATATTCCATAAGTACTGGAGGGTAGGTATAACTTGTTGCAAACCGTAAGTACATATTCCATAAGTACTGGAGGGTAGGTATAACTTGTTGCAAACCGTAAGTACATATTCCATAAGTACTGGAGGGTAGGTATAACTTGTTGCAAACCGTAAGTACATATTCCATAAGTACTGGAGGGTAGGTATAACTTGTTGCAAACCGTAAGTACATATTCCATAAGTACTGGAGGATAGGTATAACTTGTTGCAAACCGTAAGTACATATTCCATAAGTACTGGAGGGTAGGTATAACTTGTTGCAAACCGTAAGTACATATTCCATAAGTACTGGAGGGTAGGTATAACTTGTTGCAAACCGTAAGTACATATTCCATAAGCTGAACAAATGGTGAAATATTTCGCTATTTTGTCTACACACATATGGAAAGCGAGAGAATGACTAAGAGGGTGTACGAGAGCGAGGTGGAGGGACAGAGAGGGAGAGGTAGACCGAAAGAGAGGTGGAAGGATGGAGTGAGGAAGTATATAAACGAAGGCGGTGCTGGTTGGGGGGAGGGGCGTCGACTGACTGGGGACAGAGGTGCATGGGGGTGGTTCGTTCGTGGCCACCCCTTCGGGGATCACAGCGTCGGGCAATAGATAGATAGACGTAATATTTTATTACTATATTTATCGGTCCTGATGTGGCGGCGTCTACGCCGTGGGACCACCTCCCGGAGCTGCCAACCGCGGATGGCTGCCGACCCTCCACGGCCGGAGACAAGATCAACGACCAGTGGAGGAAAACCGGATGCCGGCCGCGGGGAGCAGTTTCGGGAGCCAAACCGTCACAACCATCCCCTGCCCCCTCCCTGGGGGCACGGGTCCTTGGAGCGGCTTCGGTCGCGCCGGGAATTTCCACACCTCTCACACCACACACACACATCACACAGTTTTTCCTACACCGAGAAATGACTCTCCGGCTGTCATTTCTCGAAGACTTCTTCTAGCCGGAGACATTGAGAGCAACCCAGGACCCACGTACACATACATATGTCCAACTTGCTCAAAACCCATCAAGGAACTGGACCCACTTCACCTGTACAACACTTGCCTCCAAGAAACACTACATGAACACCTGGACCTGTTCCTCATGCCCCTCCCTCTCTCAGTCAAATCCCTCGCCTAAAACCCGTCCACCTCTCCTCCCCAACCCACCTAGCCTTCCCATTTCATCCACTCCCCCCCCTAAAACCCGTCCACCTCTCCTCCCTAACCCACCTAACCTTCCCATACCATCCACATCCTCAACTCAACACACCACACCCCATCCTAATCCATTCCAACCCCCATCTCCTGCTCCCCAATCCCCCCCCCCACCTCACCCATCCCAACCCCCAGCCCCCCCCCTCACCCCCCCCCCCCCCTCACCCCCACCCCATCCTCGTGCAGCAGCACCCAACATACATCATGCACATAACATTAACATTCTTCAATTGAACATAGATGGCATCAACACAAAGAAACACGAACTCTCACACTTCATTAGACAACACAACATACACATTGTCATCTTACAAGAAACAAAACTCCGCACAACACAAAAAACACCCACATTTCATAATTTCACCACCATCAGACAAGACCGGGCTGTTGGCGGGGGCAGTGGACTCATCACCCTGGTACACAAAGAAATATCGTACATAGTAACCAGTGTACAAACCAAATCCCTCCTCCCCCCAAATGATAACACAACAGAAATACAATCAATTAAAATACGCACTGGCAACAACTCCAACATAACCATCATAAACACATACATCCCTCCCCAAACATCCCCTACAGTACCAAATGAATACAGACCACACTTACAACACATCACAAACACCCCACACTTACAACACATCACAAACACCCCACACACCCCACACATCATCCTGGGTGGTGCCTTCAACGCCAAGACGTCGGCCTGGTTTGTCGACAACCCCGACACAGACAGAGGGCTGGTACTACAAAACCAAACCGATAACCTCATCATCCTTAACGACATCCATCAACATACCCATATTCCTCACCAAGCCCTCTATAACCCATCATCTCCAGACATCACCTTTTTCTCCCCAGAACTCGCCCCCACAACATCCTGGAGGGTGGTCAGAACCTTAGGCTCCGACCACCTCCCAATCATTATCACCACCAAAACCAGACTCACCCCAGCTAGCCACAAACACACATACACCAATTATAAAAGAGCTAACTGGGAAGCATTCACAAATGAGACAGAACAACACTTCACAACTCTAAACAGTACACCCATCACTAACATCAACAATGCTGTACACATACTCAATAAAACTATCCAAAACGCTGACAAGAAACACATTCCAAGAGGTAACAGAAAAAGACACAACCCCAACTTCACACCAGAAATTCAAAACCTCATCAGACAACGCGACATACTGAAACACTCCCCAGCACCCCACACACAAGACATCACACAACAAATTCAAGCACTCAACACCCAAACTAACAACAAAATACAAGAACAACAAAAACTAAATTGGAATAACTTCCTACAAACACTTGATCACAAAACAAACCCCAAAAAACTCTACAAAACACTAAACAGCATCACACTTTCCAACAGCAACACAACACAATCACATGCTGCAATCACAACAACAGACTCTACTCCTTCATGTAAACAACAAGCAAACACTCTCATCAATCACTTCTCACATGTCAGCCACCTAAAACCTCACAAAAACGACCGACGTGTCATCCAACGTAAGAGACAATTCCCCACAGACCCTGACTATACACCCTTCACCAATCACCAGACAAAGCATATCATCAACAATCTCAAGCACTCACCCGCCTGTGGCCTACACAACATAAGCAACATACACCTCAGACACCTGGGACCACAAGGCATACAAGCACTCACTAACATATCAAACTACAGCTATTCACACAACACAATACCAGACATTTGGAAGCATGGTATCATCATCACATTCCCCAAACCCAACAAAGACCCCACGCTACCCTCCTCGCACCGCCCCGTCACACTCCTTTGCTCCCCCTCCAAAGTCATGGAACGCCTAGTATTGCAACTAATTACACCTGACCTACCCCTAGCTCCAACACAACATGGCTTTAGGCCACTGCACTCCACAAACACTCTTCTCACAGACCTTACACAAAGAGCTTTTGACGGCATCAACTCAGCTAGACCACCACACAGATCACTATTAGCCACACTCGACATTAGTAAAGCCTTCGATGCCATCCCCCGCCACAACCTAACAAACAAAATCTACAACACAAACATGCACAACAACACAAAAAGGTGGCTGGCCAACTTCCTAGCAGGCAGATGTGCACATGTGTCTTTTGCCGGTCAGTCATCTAAAATCAGAAACTTTCCAAACGGAGTCCCACAAGGATCCGTCCTATCGCCTGCACTCTTCAATCTGTACATTAGGGTGGTCCACCAAAAATATTTTTATACTTTTATTCCTCCACAAGGTTATTTTTTGTCCATTACCCATAGGTTACAAGCCTATGAAATTTCATGGCGATAAAACTTAATTTAGAGGTCAACCCATCATCTCGCTTTCTATCATAGGATTTAACCCGGAAAATATCACATACCCGAATTGGAGCACTTCCCGACATCACAGACCCAAATGGTGTTGATTTCTGAATTCTCCGGGGTTGGTAACCCCATAGACCACATTTTATCAACTAAAACTGATATACAGCTGTCTGAATGCTGATTTTCATTATTTGGTTTTCATACCGTAAATTAGGGGTAGGCCATACCCTGGTTAGGGTACTTCTAATAGAGATAGAACAAAATGGTTTGCATTTTTGAACTTAGAAGGGTCGATTTACACAGAAATGCTTTCATATTTAATTTATTTACTAAAACCTGCAAAATATGACAGAAAATTTCAATTTCTCTATTTTCCTATAGAAAAACGATTTTTTTGGCAATATTTTGTGAATTGTCAATAAATCAGTGTCGATGAAACCACTTCTATGTGTAAATCGCCCCTTCTGAGTTCAAAAATGCGAACCATTTTGCTTTATCTCTACTAGAAGTACCCTAACCAGGGTATGGCCTACCCCTAAAATTTACTGTGAAAACCAAATAATGAAATTCAGCATTCAGACAGCTGTATATCAGTTTTTAGTTGATAAAATGTGGGCTATGAGGTTATCAACCCCGGAGAATTCAGAAATCAACACCATTTGGGTCTGTGATGTCGGGAAGTGCTCCAATTCGGGTATGTGATATTTTCCGGGTTAAATCCTATGATAGAAAGCGAGATGATTAGTCGACCTCTAAATATCATTGTATCGCGATGAAATTTTGCACACAAGGAGAGGAATGCAACACGAAAAAAAGCAGTGGTGTGGAGAAAGGACCAGTGCACTTTGAAATTTTACCCCCTCTTCTTGGACCACCCTACTGTACATGCACGATATAACTACACCCAATACGCCCCAAATAAACTTAGCCTCCTATGCAGACGACATAACACTCACATGCACACACCATGACCCAAAAAGAGCAACAGATCTCCTTCAACCCTATCTCAACACACTACATGGCTGGTGCACTACAAACAGACTTAATCTAGCCCCAGCCAAATCCACCGCAACCCTGCTCACAAGCTGGACAGGAGAACACGAATACATCCCTCAACTCACCATAAACAACACACCCCTAACTCATACACACACACCCAAAATCCTAGGAGTAACATATGATACTCATATGACATTCAAACAGCACACCACAAACATTAAAAAGAAACTGACACCCAGACTTAACGCCCTCAGGTCACTTGCTCACACAAAATTCGGACACAACAAAGAAACTACCACCACAGCATATAAACAATACATAAGATCAGTGATGGAATACGCAAGCCCAGCTAACCTAGCTGAAACACATCATAAGACCTTACAGACTATTCAAAACAAAGCCCTGAAGATCATTACAGGCTGCACAGCTACTGCACCCACAGATCACCTACATCAAGAAACCAAAATCCTCAAAGTCAAAGACCATCTGGACATGAGAGGCACTCAATTCCTGGCAGCAGCCTCCACGAACCAAGACCACCCACTAAACTAAATGGCAACACACCCACAGACACCAAGAAAATTAAAACAACACCCAGCACACGGTATCACACACAATTATTGTCCTCTCTCCCTCTGTGCCCACCCCGAACCAACTTCCAGAAGCACATCCATACTCATATCTCTCACCGATCCATCCACTCACTCACAGACAACACGCAGCTGCATGCACGACCTCCCGAAATCCATCCTTCCGAATCCTCCCTTCCTCGCGAGGACAGAGTCCACCTGGCCAGGCTGAGATGCGGACACCATCCAGCTCTCCTGTGCTATCAGAAGAGACTGGATGACTCCGTTGTCGACGCCTGCCCGGGATGTAACACAGCACCCCATACCATTAAACACATCATAGAAGACTGCATTTCACACAACCACTTACGCCAACAACACAATCTACACTCAATGAGAGCTCTGTGGGAAAGCCCGATCGTGGCCATGGCCTTCCTCAGGGACTCGGGGCTGTTCGGCCAGGCAGCTTAGGGAACAACAACAACAACAACAACTATATTTATCAAGTCTACTGAAATGTCCGAAGTATTACCTATAACAAATGTAAACAGAACTAATATGTACAGTCGCAATCCCTAAAAGTAAGCCCCCCTCGACTCGAGAAATATTGGTATCCCGGGTCTTTCTGGATGACAGGTAAACGTGGCACAAACGATTACACTCTGCTCCGATTTAGCACAGGTGGCTCGAACAGCAAAATGAACCCTTGATGGTTTTGATCTATCAACATTAGTTTTTGCTTTCCATTGCTATCAGTTATTTAAAGGTCAGCCAAATAAAATATTGCACAATTATTTGTGTATAAACACAATTCACAAATAAATTTCTCATACGCCTATATTTAGCTTGAAACGCATGAAATTTGAAATCATTCAAACAAATTCCTCAAAGTGTCCGAAACCTACAAGTTCAAAATAAAATACATTGTTTAAGCAATACTGTTTATAATAACAAGACACTATTTGTTAACGAAGGTCATAATGCAATAGATAGGTATGGAGATTGGCCAACTATATTCAATCCAAGCTACAGTAGGCTTTATCGCATCCCGAAGTCACAAGATCGAGTCGAGTCCTTCAGAAATAAAAAGCTTGATTAATATTAGTCCATTCATAATCAGAAAGACTACTATTTGTTTGTGCAAATTTTCCTCCGTGAGGGATAAGGGAAGCCTTTCTGTGAGATTTAATGATACGGCAGTAAATTCTGAATAAACATAATTCATCATGCAACGCATGTCTACTATTTGCGACAATACAACACCTGGGCAATACCTGACTACCGTAGGTAAAACGAATTGTCATATATTGCATAAATGTATGCGCACTCAACACAGTTTTGTCCTACCCCATTCATGATTAATTATTTCTGCAGGTTACCAGATCACCTTATCGAATTTTTTCTCCTTCCCGCTCACTTTCTCACTCGTCAACTGCTCTCCTCTCACTCTCACCAACGCCCCAACACCAACTGCCAACAATTCAACGCCTACAGTAGCCACTTCAACTGATGTTTCCGATACTCAAGATACAAATAGTGACTCTCTTCCCCCTCAAGACAACTTCTGTGTCATGAGGAACAACGTTTGCCCCAAGACCAGGAAACACATACCGATTACCGAGTGTCAAAACCGTTTCCAGATACTCACAGACTCAGATGACGAAGAGGAAATAGAAGAAGTCCGGCTCGTGGGAGACTCGATGATACGTGGTCAGCTCACAGAGTTTTGCGCCAGGGCACCTAAGACCAGGAAGCGTTTTTGTATCCCTGGTGGTGGTGTGGACGATGTAGCTGCAGCAGTTGACGAAGTATCAAAGCTGGCCCCTGCTAATACAATGTAAGTCATCCACGTTGGATCCAACGATGTACAGCGAACCCGGTCGGAAGATTTGCTTTCAAAGTACCAGCAGCTGATCAAGTCGTTTAAGGAGAAGTCATCAAGGATCATCGTCTCAGGAATCGTCCCCCGGCTCGGTGTAGAGAGCCGATTTTACAACATAGCCACCAGCACAAATCGTTGTCTAGCAAACCTCTGCAGGAAGGAGAACGTGGGATTCGTCGACACCTGGGACAATTTCTGCTACGATGACTATTTGTTTTCGGACGATGGAGTTCATCTGAACCAGGTGGGAGCAGCACGTTTTGGGCGTCTTCTCAACGATGCGGTGAAGGATTTTCGGAGAAGAAATCGACTCAGCACAGGACAACCAGGAAGGAGGACCGAAGACAGCGACGATGGCAACCTACAAAGGAATTAAATACTAATCCGTCAAGAATCGCGAATTTGGATAAAGCTCCACCAACACTACCCAAATTCAAAACCGCCAGGGATAACGACCGAGGACCGAGGACAGCCATGAATGTAAATGTAGATCCGACCAGAACCAAAAATTCGATGAAAGAACGTTCTGCAAGTTCTAAAACCGCAACTTTAAAGGTTTTCTATGCAAACGCTCGTAGCATACGCAATAAATTTTCAGATTTAGAGGAACTAGTGTTTACAGAAAATTATGATGTGATTGGCATAACAGAATCTTGGCTCAATACAGAAGATAGAGACTTTTTAGCAGAGTATTCACTTCCCGGTTATGTAATGTTTGAGAACAGCCGAATAAATAAAAATGGAGGTGGCGTTTTATTTTATAACAAAGAAAGTCTTAACCCGACCCTCGTGTCAAAACCTCAAATTGTGAACGTCGACACATCTTTTGTGCTAATAAAGAATAATAAAGGTACAAAAATAATACTTGCGTTAATATACAGACCTCCAGCTCAATCAGTGCAAACTGACCGAGAAATTTACGAACAAATTGCAGATGTAAGTAACTTACAAGATACCGTAATTTTTGGCGACTTTAATTTACCTGTGACCAAGTGGGGCAATACTCTTACTTCACACTCCGGACATGACTTGTATACGAACTTGCAAGAGAGTTCGCTTTATCAATTTGTTCGAACACCGACCCGTGGTAATAACGTTCTTTACATTGTACTTGCAACAAAAGAAGAATTGATAGAGAATTTGAATGTTGGTAATGAATTCAGTAACAGCGACCATCGTACGATAACTTTCACTTTAAAGTTTACTAGTAACGAACCAAATAGTAGCATCGAAAAAGTCCCTAATTTCAAGAAAGCAAACTTCCATAAACTTATAGCTATGTTTAAAGAAACTGACTGGAGCTTTTTAATTAACAATAACGACATAAATACATCTTGGAAGTTATTCGAAGCCACTTACCTAAAAGTAGTGCAAGACTGCATACCATCGAAAATACGGCGTCCAGGCCATAATAATAAGCCCAAATGGTGGAATAAAGATATTTCAAACTGCCTGCTTGCTAAAAAATTTGCTAATGATAGATTAAAATCCTCACAAAATGACGAAGAACGGGTGAAATTTGTAGAGCTACGACGCAAAGCCAAAAAGTTAATTAAGCAAAGTAAAAAGACCTTAGAGTTACATATTGCGAATCAAAGTAAAACAAACCCGAAAGAATTCTATAGTTATATCAGAAAGAAAAAAGTAGTTACTTCAACTGTTGGACCGTTAGTCGATGAAAATGGAGAATACACCAAAGATGAAGTACAAATGAGTAATGCCCTCAATACCTTCTTTGCATCAGTTTTTACAACAGAAGACCTCAGTGATATCCCTACACCATTGCCGATTCAGATTGATAATTCAGATGTTCTAAGCAATATCACCGTTACAGAGAGAGAAGTATTGAATTGTTTAGATAAACTCAAGGTAAATAAAACGCCAGGACCTGATACAATCTCGCCTAGAGTTCTAAAGGAAGCTAAGGATGAGCTCTCCAAACCACTGACATTACTATTCAATAAATCCTTGCAGTCTGGAACTATGCCTGATCAGTGGAAGCTAGCCAACGTAACCCCGATATTCAAAAAAGGCAGCAAATCCCTACCCAGTAACTATCGTCCAATTAGCTTAACCTCAGTTGTATGTAAACTGCTAGAAACGGTCATACGAGACAGACTCGTAAATCATTTAGAGGAAAATAACATACTTAAAGATACTCAACTCAGCTTTCGTAAAAAACGTTCCTGTTTAACAAACCTCTTAGACTTCTTCCACGATATCCTCAACCTCTACGATGAGAGTAAAGCTGTAGATATTATATACCTTGATTTTCAAAATGCCTTTGACAAAGTTCCCCACAAACGTTTACTGGTAAAACTAAAAGCGCATGGAATACAAGACGGTGTGTTGAAATGGATAGAAAATTGGCTCAGCAACAGAAAGCAAAGGGTAGTCATAAACGGTAAGCCATCTAAATGGACCAATGTAAGTAGCGGGGTACCCCAGTCGGTACTAGGACCAATTCTCTTTCTAATTTACATCAACGACATAGATGAGGGTCTCACCTGTACAATCTCAAAATTTGCTGACGATACAAAAATTGCAAAGAGCGTACTCTCAAAAGAACAAGTTGACGATATGCAACACAATCTAGATAAATTGTCATGTTGGGCCCAAATTTGGCAAATGAGTTTCAATGCGGATAAATGTAAAGTACTACATGTCGGATACCTAAATGAGAAAGCAAACTATTCGATGAATGGCACTCAGCTTAAGAATGTAAACAGAGAAACCGATCTGGGAGTAACAATATCGAGTAACCTAAAACTGAGTCAACAATGTTCAGAAGTTGTTAAGAAGGCAAACAAAATAATTGGCTTTATAGGCAGGTCATTTGAGCATAAATCCAAAGAAGTTATCCTAACCCTTTACAATTCCTTAGTCCGCCCTCTTCTGGAATACTGCGTTCAATCCTGGTGCCCTTATTACCAAAAAGATATAAACAAGCTAGAACGAGTTCAACGTAGAGTTACCAAAATGATACCTAGCCTAAAGAACAAACCATACGAAGAGCGTCTTAGAGAATTAAATCTATTTCCTTTAACCCAGCGCAGATTAAGAAGTGACTTAATTCAAGTGTTCAAAATCATCAAAGGCATCGACAATATGAACTGTAGTAAGTACTTCACTATCGACCAATCTAATTACACGCGGGGAAACGGTTGCAAAATTATTGGTAAATCTTTTAACTCACACGAATCTAAGAATTTCTTCTTCAATCGAGTTGTCAACTTGTGGAATGGGCTTCCCCGAAACGTTATAGACTGCATCACCGTTGATTCATTTAAACTCCGCCTAGACAAATATCTCTCATTAAACCCGCAACTGACTGCGTTTGTAAATGAATAACTTTATTTTATCCCCCCCTCAGTTACTAACCCATCTTTCCTCTACTAACTTCCTAATCCTGCCACGGACATTAGTTCCAGGGCAGTAATTCCCTTTCCAATGTTCCCTTACCCACTCTAAACCACTGTTTGGACACTTGATCCTCAGTGTTTTGGAGGACAAGCAACCTAGAAGGGTCACTAGATCTGTTGTTGCTTGATTTCCTTTGTACTCCTTTGTACTTTGTACTTTCTAAAACATAGCAACGTTGCAAAAATTTCATGAACACCTATCCAATCTAACATAAGTATGTAGTGAAGTATATACAGTATAATTATTTATTTTGTATATGTGTATGAGGGAGACAAAACGCAGAACTGTTTGTTACGAGTGCCTCCCCAGAGTTAAAAGGGGGTTAGAGCCATTATCAAGGAACGGTCGAACCCAAATCCCTGGATACACGGAGTTTGAATGCATTTAAGTCATAGGATGAGGGACATATGGGTTCAGGGAGAGGGTTCCAGAGCTCACCTATTGAATAGAAAAAACAATGGGAATATAGGTTAGGTCTTGAGTTGGAGAGTTGCACAGAGTACAGTATATGCTCATGAACGGAAGCTCATTAAACAACATAATGATTGAAGGAAGTCGATGGAATATTAATAAACGTTAAGCTTTATAACTTAGAAGTTATCCCCTTGTGGATCACGACGCATTTTTGACAGTTTATTCCGCTTATAGTTTGATGAGTAGCATGGAAGTCAAAGGATTTAATGAGTCTTTTCCTTGTAATACCAACAGATCTTCCACAAGTTGCATAACATGGAGTTGTGATAACAAGAACAAACGGTTAAAATACATCGTAAATCTTGAAAGAGTTAAGTTAGTCGAGAATGGGATTTCTTTACATATATACTTATTTCAAAGTTATCATGAAACCGATTGCGTCACATTAGCCATTACATTACTTTCATCTAGCATTTTAATATGCTGTAATTACGGGGTGAATATAATGCCCTTGAAAATAATTAAGAAGTTTTTAATTAGTAAATAAGGTAATTGGATAAAAGAAGAGTTTATTTTTTGTCCTCATGGGAGCTAATTCATTCTGCCACGAACTCTGTATTCAAAAGTCAATAGTATCGCAAACATAGTGGAATATTGAATCATGAGGATATCAATCTGAGCTAGATAAAACACTGTTTAAAGTAACAAGATTGAATGCAACAATAATGTTTGGTGAAATAATATATTAACATATGGACTATTTTTACTATTATTCAACAACTTCTAGTATAATTCCACTCTCTCTCTCTCTCTCTCTCTCTCTCTCTCTCTCTCTCTCTCTCTCTCTCTCTCTCTCTCTCTCTCTCTCAGCTACCTATCTGAATTGGCTTGGTTCTCTACTTCTACCAACCTATTTTTGTTGTCGAGTTTTATTATTATTATGTTTATGATTTCCAAGTTAGTTCATATATGTTATAAGCTCTTATGTATAGTGACAGTTTGTCAGAACCAATTTTACTATTCCTAGAGCTGAACACTTACGATCATGCATTTTACCCAGAGATATGGTGGTATGCCTGAACAGAGTGAGCTGTGCATTTTACCGGTCTAGGAAGGTAAGGTCTTCCTAAAGAATCATGGTAATCTCTACCTAGTGTCAGAGGGCAATGGAAGTTAAAATATTTTCAAATTAGGGAAAAGGGGGGTTGGGGAGAGAGTAGTTTAGCAGGACACACAAGAATATCGACTGTATAATTATATTACACTCAATACAGAGGAATAGCGTACGAAGTTAAACACGGTTGCCAGTTGTTCTAAATGTCATCAATAATGCTTGACCACTAAAGTTGCTTCAATGCAGTAAATATATGTAATTGTTTTATCTATTGATTCACAGACATAAATAACCATACTCAACCATTATCAATATGCCTCGTTTGGGCCAGTAGGCCTAGTGCAGATTTCCGTGTCCAGTTATACAACTTGAAGTAATTTACAACCTGCGAAAATAAGAAACATACTGTGGTTGTAGTAAACCACAAAAGATTCATATGGCTGTTCGAACTTCTGTTTCATTTGAGCGGAGTGTGGTCGTTTGTGCGTTCCCAAGTTTATCCGTCGTTCAGAAAGACCCTAGCTAATTTTATTGTTAGCATCGAGGAGGGCTTACTTTTAGGGATTGAGACTGTACAATACATTATATTCACGGTATATCACCGCATATTACTTAAATGTCATCCCTATTCATCTTAAAACAGAAAATGTACCGTTACTATTTATCAATACATTGAAAACGTACCTATCAAAGGGCACACTAGTGTGATAACACATGATAAATAATTCGCAACAAACACCTGATATTAATCCAACAATCACCACAAGACTTACCAAATGCCACTGTATAATGAAGAGGAAATGATCCAGCCTCAAGCTCGTCAGACACAGGCGATGGTACACTTCCATATCCAACAGGTGCTAAGGTGGGAATGACGGCCAGGAACACATCAGCTTTTGACATTACTTCTTGCTACATCATCGTAACTCACAATTGTGCTCATTAACATTTGTGAAATTGTGATAATTTAAGGAATAAATAAAAACACCTCCACACTTATATATTATTATTGTATAATTTATTAAACATCATAAACCGTCTTGTTAAGGAAAATCGGAAGAATTCCGGAGTGACGTCATAATATTCCTTTGACGTCATCGACGCCATGTTTTTTCTGAGCTAGCAGACGAAACACTACCAAACGGCAGCCCTGCTGCCGCAGGCTGGAGGTATGGTCGTGTTAGAGATTAGCCATTGGGGCAATTAACCACCTGGGTCTGTGTGTATGTTTGTGTGTGCGTGTGTGTGTGTGACTGTTGGTGGGGGTGGGTGTCTCGGATAATTAGCCACCTGGTTCTACTTCAGCCGTCCGGCTGGCTCAGTTGATAGTGTGCCTGAATCCCATCTTGAAGGTCTAGCGTTCAATCCCCGCTCAGATTGAAAAGTTTTTCTGGGATATAGCCGGCGGTTACCATCTCCCCATGAGCAAGGGGGATGGGTAATGGTCTCTGGTAGACTGAAGAAAGCCAAGCGCTTGTGAATCCTCGAAGGAGGAGAACTAGCGCTATATAAGTAACCAGACGATTATTATTATTATTACTTTAGACAGGTTTCACCATGGTCCAGATAGAGAGGAATTTTTTTGTATGTTTCGTTAATTTTTGTCATACAAGATGTTCGTAGCTAGTAAATAATATTATGTCTACGTAATTCGAATATTCACCCAATATGACATTAGCCAGATGTTGTTGAATAAAATAAGTTATCATACAACAAATATTTCTTACTACGCACATTACTTGGTCATGACATTGAGTAGAAATTAAACAATAATCACATTATCTTTACATTTTATTAGGGTATGTTTTAGGTTTCTGATGGGGTTCGTCCTATCATCGTGTTTTGCCATGCCACACTCCCAGCTGGTGAGTTGTAATAGTGTTTGAGACTGTCACGAAGAGTCTTCCCATCATTGGTAGCTGTGTTGCCCTGCTGCCTCCCAAGACGGTCTAGAATGTCGGCCGAACGTACAAAATTTACGATTTCTCCTGTTGCAATGTTCTCCTCCACGACAAGACCCCGTCGATCAGAGGGATTCCTGTCACGAAGGACATTGTGTAGACAACAGCAGGCCATCACAACGGATTCAGCTCGATTCGGATGGATAGGCATGGTCGTTAGCAGACACCGGAACCTGTAATGAGAATGGTTAAAACAATAAATACAGTTAGTCTGGGGAAAAAATATATTAGTTTCTCAATGAAAACTTTATAAGAGAATGAAATGGGAAGCTCGATTAGGGCGACCAACCCACACAAGTCAGATCCTTTTAACAACGAACTCCAATCCCAAATATTAAAGTGAAGCCAGCAGGTTATTATAAGCTTTTAAAGATGGACAAATGTTGTTAGTCGACATGGGCCTGAAGCCATACGGGCGTAGGATGTGGATGTACCGTATGTACACAAACACATAAAATTTGCTATGTATATATACTGTATATATGTATAGACATATATATTTATTCATATTTTTATGTATGGTAATCTAACTATATATATATATTTAAATATACATTAAAACAATTGACATATTTTTTTAAATTCGGCTTTTACCTGGCAGACATTATACCAAACGCATTTTCAACCACTCTCCGGCCTCTGGATAGGCGGTAATTGAAAATGCGTTGATCATCATCCAAACCTCTCATTGGGTAAGGTTTCATCAGCCAGGTCCTCAGTGGAAATGCGTCGTCACCAATGAAGAAGAATGGAATCTCCTCGTTCCCGTTTTCAAGCGGTTCAGGCTCAGGAACACCAACGTCATTCCTCTCCAACAGCAAACGAATAGGGGTTCGTAGAAACAACCCACCATCTGACGCTGATCCCTCTGCACCAACATCGATGTAGAGGAATTTGTAGTCAGCGTCAGCGATGGCAAGCTGCACAATTGAGTGGTAACCTTTATAGTTGTAGAAGGTAGAGGCACCTTTGGGTGGTTTTCTGATGGCAACATGTTTGCCATCCAAGGCGCCCAAAGCATGTTGAAATTGCCACTTGCTAGCAAATCTATTTGCAACAGCCTTCCACTCTTCTGATGTTGTAGGACAAACTCTTACATAATCCATGTATGCACTGACAATAGCCTCACAGACGTCGGGCACAATTTTGGAGATGGTGTTGTGCGCTATCCTGAACAAGTAACTGAGACTCTTGTAACTGTCACCTGTAGCTAGGTAACGCAACGTCACTGCCAAACGCAAACCAAGATCTATGGCTTTCCTCCAGTGTGTGTTCTTTTTGGCAATGATGGGTCAAATTTTTCTGAGAATATCTTGAAAGAGTGCGGGGTCCAATCTCATGAAGTTTATAAAATCTGCTGGGTCCTCTTCTTCAACTTCTTTCAGGAGATTTTCATATCCCCCAAATCGACCTCGCCTTAACAGCCAGTCTCTAGTCCAACATTTCCCCTTCTTCATCTGTTTTCTCCTCTCCTCTTCCTCCTTCCTTTCCCTCTCAGCTTGCTTCCGTGCCCTGTCAGCTTCCTTCTCCCTTCTGGCAAGCTCCAATAGGCATTTCAAATAAAGTAGATCCGTCCGCTGGGTGGCAAGGGCCCGCTCAACACATTCATTCCTCCGTAGATGCTGCGTAATCCTCTCCATCTCAAGATTTAACAGGCACGTTCAATGGTCGAGGTTATAATGTGGTGGTAGTGAAGAGTAGCTATACTCGGTGTGGCTGCTCAACTCAGATTGTTCTCTATGACCGAGTCAAGGTCTTTATATACCACAGGAAGGTTTGGGGGGTTGTGGGTGGTTGTTGGGGCCAATTACTTCCGCGATTGTAACGTGAGTAGATGCTAATGCCACTGAATTTAGCACATTCACGTGACATTCGCTCAGGTTCGCACACCTCGGCGACGTATCTGCGATGGCATTGGCGACGATCGCCGTGGATTCGTTCGTTCATCGCAGGAATTTGTGCCCGGAAAAATATTCGGACAACCTCGCCGAAGTAATCGCCGGACCATCACTTGAACCGCCGAAGACGCCGCAGAACATTCGGCGAGTCTTCTTTGACCATCGCATGATTTCGCAAGATATTTTTGAAAACGTGTCATTCCTCGCAGAGATCTTCGCCGAAACATCGCTCACTTCGCCGATAACGTCGCAGAATGACGACGATTGCATCGCATTCATCGGTGACATCTTCACCGAGTATAATTAGTTATCTGTTTGTAACGGTCAAAATCGTACACGTCGCAGAAATTAGATGCGAATTGACAAGACTACGTCCTCGGCGACGAAAATCGTATGAAGTCGCACATGTGTGAAAGGGGCATAAGAGGGTGTACGAGAGCGAGGTGGAAGGACAGAGAGGGAGAGGTAAACCGAAAGAGAGGTGGAAGGATGGAGTTATAGAAGTTATAATGTAAAACTTGCAAAACATACAAACCAAAACTAGGACGACACAAGATAAATGCAAAAGAACTAATCAAAATCGCTATGTGGAGATAACGCTTAATAAAAAAAAAATAAATTAAATAAAAGAACACAATCCACCACATAGGGTGTACACAACTCCATGAGTAAGTCAATTTGGTTCCCAAGCAAACTGATCGCAGATATAACAATGCACCATCGTCATGTTCAAGGAATTAGTCAATTTGGGAAGTCTATATGGATGAAGGCAGTGCTGGTTGGGAGGAGGGGCATCGACTGACTGGGGAGAGAGGTGCATGGGGGCGTTTTGTTCGTGGCCACCCCTTCGGGGATCACGGCGTCAGGCAATAGATAGATATCAGATACCTTTACCACGGAGAGGGTATCCAGAACGTCTTGTGAGGTGTCACTGTTGTTGGTAGTAGTAGCGAGAGTGTTTTGTTGTGTTGTCCCCTGTTTGGGCTCTGTCTCGAGTCAGCCAAAAAAAAAAAAAAAAAAAAAAAAAAAAAAAAAATAATAATACTAATCTATCTATCTATCTATCTATATGCTCTGGCCCAATCCCCATTTTGGGGGTAGCCGACTCAAGACAGAGCAAGAACAGGGAAAACACAAAAACAACATAAAACAAAAAAAAAACAAAAAAATAAACACAGATAAAAAGCACAAACTCACACACATCCAGGTCACCCAGGAGAAGACCCAGAGACCAGGGCCACCAAGGCCGCTCCAGCACTCCCCCAGCCCCCGACCACCCGGAGAGGCTCCGATCTCGGCAGGCAGACATGTAGCGGAGCCAAAGCCACAAGCCCTCCCACCACACCTCCAGGCACACCCTTCATACTAATCGTCCCCCCGGGCCAGGCGCCTGACGGACCACCATCTAGTCGAACCTGCGCCCGACCCCTTACTCCAAACGACCACGTGTTCACTCAACCACCCACAAGCACCCCCCACCCACTCCCGCCCACCACCACCTCCCCTGCCCGATCCATAGCCACTCCTCCACCATCCAAAGCCCTTCCCACACAGTCTCCCCATCTCAACGGGGGTCCCCCCGCCCCCCAATCTCCCCCCGCACCCGACTCACACACCCTCCCTGCAAGCCCCCCATCTCCCACTCGTTCAACACGACCACACCAGCTCAGCACCCTTCTGTCCACTCTGGCTGACAAATGTTCCTGCTGCCCCACTCTCCTACGTATCTCTTCATTCCTCAATCTGTCTCTGCGAGTAACTCCACACATACTCCTCAAGCAGCTCATCTCCATCACATCCAGCCCTCTTTTCTCCTTTTTCTTCAGAGCCCATGTCTCAGCCCCATACATCACTGTTGGCACAACAATTCCTTGATACAGTGCACTTTTTACTTTCACTCCGAGATTTCTCGTCTTCCACATACTTCCCATTGCTCCGAAAACCTTCCTTCCTTCACACACTCTCTGTTTTACCTCCACTTCCATACCTCCACTCCTGCTTATCGTTCCTCCTAGATATTTAAAACACTCTACTTGTTCCAATATTTCCCCATCCAGCCTCACATCTAGATTCACCCTATGCTCTCCCCTATTACACACCATTACTTTACTTTTATTGACGTTCACCTTCAGTTTCCTCCTTCCACAAACCACACCAAACTCTTTGACTGCCCGCTGCAGTTTCTCATCAGAATCCGCCACCAATGCTGTGTCATCAGCGAACAGCAACTGATTCAACTCCCAATCTCTACCATTCTTTCCTACTAAACCCAATCCTCTTCCCATAGTTCTCCTTTTCACCTCCCTCACCACACCATCCATAAACATATTAAACAGCCATGGTGACATTACACAACCCTGTCGCAAACCTACCTTTACCTCAAACCATTCACTCAACTCACAATTTCCTACTCTCACACATGCTCTGCTCCCTTCATAAAAACTCTTAACTGCTTCTAACAAATTTCCTCCTATTTCATAAATACTTAACACCTTCCACATTGCTTCACGGTCCACACGATCATACGCTTTTTCCAAGTCCATAAAAGCCCAAAATATCTCCTTATGCTTCTCTAAATACTTCTCGCATAACTGTCTTACTGCAAACATCTGATCCACGCACCCTCTTCCCCTCCTAAAACCGCACTGTTCTTCTCCTATTGCAACTTCCGTACACTTTATTATCCTCTCTATCAACACCCTGCCATACAGCTTTCCAACCACTGACAATAAACTAATACCTCTATAACTTGAACACTCCTGCCGATCTCCCTTCCCCTTGTACAACGGCACAATACATGCACTCTTCCAGTCTATTGGTACCATTGACACAACAAAGCACACATTGAAAAGTCTCACCAACCAATCTATTATCACATCTCCACCCTTCTTTATACACTCCACAGCAATACCATCCAAACCTTCTGCTTTTCCCGCTCTCATTTGTTTCACTGCTTCTTTCACCTCATTTTCCTCAATCCTTTCATTCATTCCCTGCCACCTGGGTGGCCTGGGTAACCTATCTCCATCCACCTCTGCTTCAATCACTGCTTCTCTTCCATCTCTTGTATTTAACAAAGATTCAAAATACTCGGCATATCAATAATAATAATAATAGAAAAGCAAACAAAATAAATGGGGTATGTTCCAGAGTATACAGATAGATACAAAGAGGAAAGAATAATGTCTGGGGCACACATGAGATACCTTTTCCAAGGAGAGGGTGTCCAAAACATCCGAAACGCCGTTGTTGGTAGTAGCGGAGGGAGGGACCCACCGGGGGGTGGTTCTTGGTTGACTACACCATCACCACCTGTTGGGGGGGAGGGAGAGGGAAGAAGGTCAATAACACCCATAGTACAGTCATGCTTACATAATATAATCCTATTTCCTAAGCTGGTATCACACAAGCCCTTTTTCCCTCAACATTTATACTCAACACTGGGTCTGGTAGCTTATGAGGTAAACATTTAAAACATTTGTGTTATCTAAATTCATCTATCACCAGTCTAGTTGCCAATACCAGTGTAAAATATTCCAGAAATGTTGCCAGAAAAATTTTGATCGTCGAATGTTGACTAAAAAAGCTCTCGTGTGATAACGGCTTAATGGTGGAGGAAAAAAAGAATATGCCTCACGCATCTTACTGCGTGTCGTGGCGACTAAAAGAGGGGATGGCAATAGACTTGTGGACCAACAGCCATTAGTATGCAATAAAGTCTTTATTTTAGCACTGTCTTGGTATGGCACTGCTGAGGCTGGTGGGGTGCGGATAGGTGCCACAGGGGACTGAGTCTTACCTGGGCACTGTTTGGCACCACACCTGTGTCGGCAACAGTGTTTGCATGTTGGAGCAGTGTTGGGGCAGGACTTTATTGTTCTATAGTCCAAATTGCCTAATATAGAGTAGAGTCTTGTTATGGTGCTATCTTTTTGTAACACTGTTAAGGCTGGTGTGGTTGCAGATACTGCAGTAGCAAGTGCTGCAGGGGGACTCTGTTGAGTCTTGCTGAGGCACAGTTAGCACTATACCAACATCAGCCACAGTGATGACTTGGTGGGGCAGTGCTGTGGCGGGACTTTATTGTACTACAGTACACTCCAACTACTGAAAGCCAACCCCGTCTGAGCCGTTACAATGCATGTAATGGAAAAATGACGCTAAACCATTGTATGTATGTTGTCTAAAGACAAAAGAACTTAACCAAAATCACTATGTGGAAATAATGCTTTAGCAATTTAAAATATTAAATAAAAAGAAAACCCATAGTACACAAATACCTAAGAAAATATAAATATATTATATTATTACAGTCAAAAGCGATGGATAATGAAATATAAATATATTACATTATTACAGTCAAAAGTGATGGATATGGACAAATAATTGACAACTCTATTTCTTTAACAGGACAGCGTGAGCGCGCTCATTGCTGCTGATTATGGGCAAGACGTTAGCTAAATTTGTTTTGACTCAGAGAGAGAGAGAGAGAGACAGACACAGTGTGTGAGAGAGAGAGAGAGTTACACACTCTCCCACTCGCTGTCATGCTTCGTATAATGCGTCGTATAGCTAGGTCATGCTTCGTTTAATGCGTCATATACTGTCCTAGGTCATGCTTCGTTTAATGCGTCATATACTGTCCTAGGTCATGCTTCATATAATGCGTCGTATACTGTCCTAGGTCATGCTTCGTTTAATGCGTCATATACTGTCCTAGGTCATGCTTCATATAATGCGTCGTATACTGTCCTAGGTCATGCTTCGTTTAATGCGTCATATACTGTCCTAGGTCATGCTTCGTTTAATGCGTCATATACTGTCCTAGGTCATGCTTCATATAATGCGTCGTATACTGTCCTAGGTCATGCTTCGTTTAATGCGTCATATACTGTCCTAGGTCATGCTTCGTTTAATGCATCATATACTGTCCTAGGTCATGCTTCATATAATGCGTCGTATACTGTCCTAGGTCATGCTTCGTTTAATGCGTCGTATACTGTCCTAAGTCATGCTTCATATAATGCGTCGTATACTGTCCTAGGTCATGCTTCGTTTAATGCGTCATATACTGTCCTAGGTCATGCTTCGTATAATGTGTCGTACCCCCAGTCAGACGACTCACCAAAAATAATCCCACAAAAATCTCTCTGGGTGGAGAAGCCCGGCCAGGTAGTCTCTCCTAAACAATTTATCTCCTAAATTTTGTCTCTCCTAAATTTTTGTGGGTGAAAGATGTGGCAAAATAATTGACAACTCGATTTCTTTAACAGGACAGCGTGAGCGTTCTCATTGCTGCTGATTATGGGCAAGACGTTAGCTAAAAAATCTTTGCCTCAGAGAGAGAGAGAGAGAGACAGACACATCTTCTTTTCTCTCCTATATTTTTGTGGGTGAAAGATGTCGTGGAAAAATAATTGACAACTCAATTTCTTTAAATTTTTCACACACACAAATTTAGACCCTCCCGAAGAAAAAAGGTTCACCGCCAACTCAAGTCGTATAGCAGAAGATATGTGTGTTAAAATCACGACAGGGACCCGTACAGTGGCGACGCCGCAGCAGCCCGGCCAGGTAGTCTCTCTCTACGTGGAGCAGCCCGGCCAGGTAGTCGCCTCTCTGGGTAGAGCAGCCCGGCCAGGTTGTCTCTCTCTCTGGGTATCTTTGACAACAGCCGACTAAGCACCTCTCAATCCCCTCCCATCAGATCCTCCACTTTCTTAACTTTAGGATCAAGTGACCTAAAATTAATGGGAGTAACTGGTACTGTGGTGCTTCGTACTTATAATTCGTCGTATAGCTAGGTCATGCTTCGTATACAGTGGTGCACCAACTTTCGCAGCCAATAGGGACCACCGAAATTGGAGCGAAAGCGCGATTAGCGAAAGTTGGGACATTGAGGTAATAGGAATTACTTTAATAGGGACCGGGCATGTACGAAAACTCACTCCCAAGTTGAACAAACCTAGGCAACCAATGACAAAGAATTGCTATACACCAACGAAAACTTGAATTGGTACACTTACTTACAGGTACTCAATATTTTAATGAGTCTATAGTGCTGATTAGCAAGGCATAATAATGAATTACAGTTCTTATACTTCTTCTGAACCACCGCCATAGGCCTATGCAATGTTTTGGTAGAGTTCAGTTAGCGAACTTAGCGTTACGGTACGATACTGATGCTCCAACCGTATATGATACTATGAGGCGCATTTTGGCTCGAGCCAAAACTCAAGCAAAAATGCGCCTATAATTTGGACCAAGACATCAGTTTCAGTTAAGGCCACTAGATGGCATCATGGCGCCGCTTGAACCCAAAACAGTGCATTTGCAAATGGCGCCTATGGCGGTGGCACAAGTTAACCTTATAACCTTATGTCTAAGCATTGTAACCTATTATAATGCTTTGCTAATCAGCATTATAGACTCATTAAAGTATTGAATATCTGTAAGTAAGTGTACCAATTCCAGTTTTAGTTGGTTTAGCAATTCTGGGTCATTGGGTGACTAGGCTAGGTACGTTCAACATGAGTAGGCCTATTTGTAAGTACAAATAATTTTATTGAGTATTTGTAAGTATGTGTATTGATTAGTTATAGTCATTGGGTGACTATATACTGGTATTGGGTCGTGTTTCGACACAAACATTTATTTTTCCTCTACCGAATCCTCTTGTTTGTGGCTGAATAGGCCTTCAATTTCGAAGCTCGGGCGCGAAAATGCGAGTTTTTACCGCCGAACTCAAATCGGCGGGATATTTAGACACTGCCGCGAAAGTGCGATCCGCGAATCGAGATGTAGCGAAAGTTGGTGCACCACTGTAATGTAAATCGGAAAATAAAATGGAATTTTTCATGTTTTTCTTTTATTTGTCCTAGTTTTTACAATTTCTTCTCCTAAATTTTTGTGGGTGAAAGATCGTTTCACAACCCAATCGAGGGGCCGAATACGGTCTCGTATGTGGTAGCGCTGGCACAGGTGCACCAACACAGGCAACACGGCGCAGAAAGCACACAGAATACGGTACCCCAGTCAGACGACTCACCAAAAATATCTTCTCTCCTAAATTTTTGTAGGTGAAAGATGTCGTGGAAAAATAATTGACAACTCAATTTCTTTAACAGGACAGCGTGAGCGCGCTCATTGCTGCAGATTATGGGCAAGACGTTAGCTAAAAAATCTTTGACTCAGAGAGAGAGAGAGAGAGACAGACACAGTGTGTGAGAGAGAGAGAGAGACAGACACAGTGTGTGAGAGAGAGAGAGAGTTACACACTCTCCCTCTCGCTGTCACGCTTCGTATAATGCGTCGTATAGCTTGGTCATGCTTCGTTTAATGCGTCGTATACTGTCCGAGGGCATGCTTCATATAATGTGTCGTACCCCCAGTCAGACGACTCACCAAAAATAATCCCACAAAAATCTCTCTGGGTGGAACAGCCCGGCCAGGTAGTCTCTCCTAAAAAAATTATCTCCTAAATTTTTGTGGGTGAAAGATGTCGTGGCAAAATAATTGACAACTCGATTTCTTTAACAGGACAGCGTGAGTGCGCTCATTGCTGCAGATTATGGGCAAGACGTTAGCTAAAAAAATCTTTGACTCTGAAAGAGAGAGAGAGAGACAGACACATCTTCTTTTCTCTCTTAAATTTTTGTGGGTGAAAGATGTCGTGGAAAAATAATTGACAACTCGATTTCTATAAATTTTTCACACACACAAATTTAGACCTTCCCGAAGAAAAAAGGTTCACCGCCAACTCAAGTCGTATAGCAGAAGATCGCCTAAAGATATGTGTGTTAAAATCACGACAGGGACACGTACAGCGGCGACGCCGCAGCAGCCCGGCCAGGTAGCCTCTCTCTGGGTGGAGCAGCCCGGCCAGGTAGTCTCTCTCTGGGTATCTTTGACAACAGCCGACTCAGCACCTCTCAATCCCCTCCCATCAGATCCTCCACTTTCTTAACTTTAGGATCAAGTGACCTAAAATTTATGGGAGTAATTGGTATTGTGGTGCTTCGTACTTATAATTTGTTGTATAGCTAGGTCATGCTTCGTATAATGTAAATCGGAAAATAAAATGGAATTTTTCCATGTTTTTATTTTATTTGTCCTAGTTTTTATAATTTCTTCTCTCCTAAATTTTTGTGGGTGAAAGATCGTTTCATAACCCAATCGAGGGGCCGAATATGGTCTCGGATGTGGTAGCACTGGCACAGGTGCGCCACCACAGGCAACACGGCGCAGCAAGCACACAGAATACGGTACCCCAGTCAGACGGCCCACCAAAAATATCTTCTCTCCTAAATTTTTGTGGGTGAAAGATGTCGTGGAAAAATAATTGACAAATCGATTTTTTTAACAGGACAGCGTGAGCGCGCTCATTGCTGCTGATTATGGGCAAGACGTTAGCTAAAAAATCTTTGACTCAGAGAGAGAGAGAGACAGACAAAGTGTTTGAGAGAGAGAGAGAGTTACACACTCTCCCTCTCGCTGTCACGCTTCGTATAATGCGTTGTATAGCTTGGTCATGCTTCGTTTAATGCGTCGTATACTGTCCTAGGGCATACTTCGTTTAATGTGTCGTACCCCCAGTCAGACGACTCACCAAAAATAATCCCACAAAAATCTCCCTGGGTGGAGCAGCCGGACCAGGTAGTCTCTCCTAAAAAATGTCTCTCCTAAAGTTTTGTGGGTGAAAGATGTTGTGGCAAAATAATTGACAACTCGATTTCTTTAACAGGACAGCGTGAGCGCGCTCATTGCTGCTGATTATGGGCAAGACGTTAGCTAAAAAATCTTTGACTAAGAGAGAGAGAGAGAGAGACAGACACATCTTCTTTTCTCTCCTAAATTCTCTCCTAAATTTTTGTGGGTGAAAGATGTCGTGGAAAAATAATTGACAACTCGATTTCTTTAAATGTTTCACACACACACATTTAGACCCTCCCGAAGAAAAAAGGTTCACCGCCAACTCAAGTCGTATAGCAGAAGATCGCCTAAAGATATGTGTGTTAAAATCACGACAGGGACCCGTACAGCGGCGACGCCGCAGCAGCCCGGCCAGGTAGTCTCTTTCTAGGTGGAGCAGCCCGGCCAGGTAGTCGCCTCTCTGGGTGGAGCAGCCCGGCCAGGTAGTCTCTCTCTGGGTATCTTTGACAACAGCCAACTAAGCACCTCTCACTCCCCTCCCATCAGATCCTCCACTTTCTTAACTTTAGGATCAAGTGACCTAAAATTAATGGGAGTACCTGGTACTGTGGTGCTTCGTACTTATAATTCGTCGTATAGCTAGGTCATGCTTCGTATAATGTAAATCGGAAATAAAATGGATTTTTTCATATTTTTATTTTACTTGTCCTAGTTTTTACAATTTCTTCTCTCCTAAGTTTTTGTGGGTGAAAGATCGTTTCATAACCCAATCGAGGGGCCGAATACGGTCTCGTATGTGGTAGCGCTGGCACAGGTGCGCCAACACAGGCAACACGGCGCAGCAAGCACACAGAATACGGTACCCCAGTCAGACGACTCACCAAAAATATCTTCTCTCCTAAATTGTTGTGGGTGAAAGATGTCGTGGAAAAATAATTGACAACTCGATTTTTTTAACAGGACAGCATGAGCGCGCTCATTGCTGCTGATTATGGGCAAGACGTTAGCTAAAAAATCTTTGACTCAGAGAGAGAGACAGACACAGTGTGTGAGAGAGAGAGAGAGTTACACACTCTCCCTCTCGCTGTCACGCTTTGCATAATGCGTTGTATAGCTAGGTCATGCTTCGTTTAATGTGTCGTATACTGTCCTTGGTCATGCTTCGTATAATGTGTCGTACCCCCAGTCAGACGACTCACCAAAAATAATCCAACAAAAATCTCTCTGGGTGGAGCAGCCCATCCAGGTAGTCTCTCCTAAAAAAATTATCTCCTAAATTTTTTCTCTCCTAAATTTTTGTGGGTGAAAGATGTCGTGGCCAAATAATTGACAACTCGATTTCTTTAACAGGACAGCGTGAGCGCGCTCATTGCTGCTGATTATGGGCAAGACGTTAGCTAAAAAATCTTTGACTCAGAGAGAGAGAGAGAGAGAGAGAGACAGACACAGTGTGTTAGAGAGAGAGAGAGTTACACACTCTCTCTCTGGTAGTCACGCTTCGTATAATGCGTCATATAGCTAGGTCATGCTTCTTTTAATGCATCGTATACTGTCCTAGGGCATGCTTTGTATAATGTGTCGTACCCCCAGTCAGACGACTCACCAAAAATAATCCCACAAAAATATCTCTGGGTGGAGCAGCCCGGCCAGGTAGTCTCTCCTAAAAATGTTCTCTCCTATAACTGTTACGATTGAGGTTTAAATATATCAGGGTTCTTATTCATTGGACTAGTAATGGCATAAATGCTACAACGGAAAGCGCTAGATCCAACCTCTGATGTATATTCCCAGTGAACAAAGAACACAAATACTCTCCAGAGTTCTACATGCAATAATAGGTTATCAAACTCTCAATAAATGTGCGTCTACTCTAGGCTTAATGTTATGTGAAAACAGCCTATTACTACCTATAACCGAAGGTGCATGGTTATGGTATGCAAAGTAAGGTGGAAAGAGAAGTTACAGCTTACGTTACTTTGATCAATAAATGTCAGGCACTCCTGCATGAAAGAAAGTGCCCTAAAGTCCTTCAACACCAACAAGGAATCTTCTTTAAATGTTAGATGCTATCAAGATGCTCGAATCGGAAATGGAACCCAAAAAGGCAGGCAGTGGAACAATGCTCGTGCAGGCTATGCACACAAAAAGGCAGGATATATAATGCAGTCGGAGCCAAGAATATCCTAAATGCTACAATAATAATAATAATCGCCATGACAATGCAGTATTCCTATCAACAAAAAGAGTCTAAGTTGTTTGTGTCTCAATACATCAAACTAGGCTGCGAAATGCTTGTGTAATCATAAACGGGTATGCATAATAAGAGTAATTGGTTTAATAATTTATACTCAATGTCTACGATGACTGATAGAGTCTAGCTAGAGTCAATGATACGAGATACTGGTGCGCATGGCATGCCGCATAGCCTAGTGCAAATCTCAAGTCTGTGCATAAAATATTACGTTATAGGGAAGGGTAGCTCTCTTGAGAAACCTTAATACCGAAGTATTAAGCGTTCTCCTGGCGTACCTCAAAGACAAGCAACCGAGCCTAGAACAGTGCAGAATGGTATAGGCAAAAAGCCCTCATTCGTGCATGCTCTACTCTCAATGGCACACAGACTAGAATTTACCCAATCAACTCCAGTTCTCAGGTATGTCGTGCAGCTTTTAACTAAAGCCAGCACCCATCGGAAACAATACCTTATAGTATCAGACTCCTAGTCTAGCATTTTGAGAATAATAAATTAATCAGTGATAGGCAATATGGTTTTAGACGATGTCGATCAACTGCAGACATGCTTTGCCTTCTTACGCATCAAATCAACCAAGCTACAGACCAACATGGTGAAACACATACAATAGCACTGGATATATCAAAGGCATTTGATAGAGTCTGGCATCAATCCTTATTGTCGAAGATGTCACACTACGGCCTTGCATCATTAGTTCCACTAATTTCTTCTTATCTTCATAACAGAAAAATATGTGTAATGGTAGATGGCCTTTATTCTCAATTTCACTCAATAAATGCTGGTGTTCCCCAGGGATCAGTTTTGGCCCCAATTCTGTTCCTCATTCATATCAATGATCTCATATCTACCACTCATAATCCAATACATTCCTACGCAGATGACTCAACACTCCACAGTTCCTTCACATTTACCAATTCTTTCACCCAACCCGATCTTATAAATTCAAAAATAAACACTGCAATTTCTCTGAACCAGGACCTTTCTAGAATTAATGGATGGGGACAAAAGAATCTAGTTTCCTTTAATGCACAGAAAACCAAGTACATTCAATTTTCTAACCGACAGAATCTCACTGACTCCCATATATTTTTTAATGATGTAAATATTCCCACTTCCCCTAGTATTGACATTCTAGGTGTAACATTAACTACTAACTTGAGCTGGACACATTATGTTAGAAGCATTGCTAAGAATGCCTCTAAAAAACTGGGACTCCTGTACAGAGTTCGAGAATTCTTCACTGACGAGCAGTTAGCTGTGATATATAAAAGTCATGTGCGTTCTCAGATGGATTACTGTTCACCTCTGTGGGGTGGAAGTGGAGTGGTTGCATTGAGGCAGTTGGACAAAATTCAAAATAAAGCTATTAGATTAATCAATAACCCTGCAATCACACAGGACCTTCCTACATTATCCATACGAAGAAACGTTGCATCCCTTGCATTATTCTACAGATATTTTCACAGCAATTGTTCCGAGGAACTTGCTTCAATTGTGCCGCCTCTCCACATCTTTCCCCGTAGAACTAGGGCAGCTGAGAGCGCCCATGAATTTACACTTTCTCCTCCACAATGCAGAACTTCTGCTTATCAGAATTCATTTATCCCCAGAGCTACTACTCTTTGGAATTCACTTCCCTCGAATTGCTTTCCACAAACTTACAATCTACAAATGTTTAAATCCAGTTGTTACAAACATTTTATAAATGGAGGATGCCTTTAGGCACATGGACCTTTTTGTTTTATCTGTGTTTTTCCTTCCTCCGTTCATTGTCTCTTAAAAAAAAAAAAAAAAAAAAAAAAATATATATATATATATATATATATCTAATCTAGCAGAACACTAATAATTATAGGAAGTGGTACTGAACAATATGAATGCCAACCAATGCTTCGTGATCAACTTATCTTAACAGCTAACATACATGGGTTATATCAGACCTTAACGCACAATACAATTGGCCAGCATGAAGCTGATTATGCAGAGTTAACCAGAGGGGGTATAATATTAATAAAAGGTGGTGAAAGATATGGAAAATGAGAGAGATAGGCAGAGGAAAAGGTTCTCAGGTGCAGGGAGGGGGACAGGTATCAAAGGGATAAGAGGGATGCATTCTAGAAACCAGATCTGAGGGAGAGAGTAGCGAGAGAGCTGTATATATACTAGCACTAGCTCGAACCGCGTAGGAAAAGCGGTATCAAGTCCTCTAGCCAATGCTAAAGAAGCTAGCCAAACATGACGTCACCAAGCATGGTAAAAAACTCCTCCAACCAATCCCCACGAGGCCAGCTATGACGTCATCGAGTATAGCAAAACACTGCGCGCCTCCCCACACTCTGTTCTACTCTCTCTCTCTCTCTCTCTCTCAAATCCTATCATTACTACTTAATGATAAAACATATACTTTGCAATTAAATATATAAAGCCTTGACATGGGTGAAAACAAAGAGCCTTTCTGGACTGCCCATGACACGAGCTTTCATATGAAATAAAGCACACAACAATACATCAACTATAGCCACATCCACTGCCCTGGCGATCCTAGCGAGTCACTGTAGGACAAGCCATGCGGTTCTAACGGAGTGGTTAACGTCACACCCCCCCCAAGATTTTTCTCAGAGGCCCAAGGCTCACAAAAATCTGATTGTTAGAACCCATGCTATATCTCTACTTCCCATCACCCAGCGGCAGTAAAATATCTGGCACAGTTCTCAACAAAACATTTTACAAAATTATAACCCTCCCCAACACAATAGGTTAAATCATATGTAGTTATGCCCCTCAAGAGCGAGCTTCTCTAGCCCAGCATTCTGAGAGGAGTGCAACTCAGAATTACTGCTATAACATACTGAAAAAATTCAACTATCAAAGAAAGAGTTTTTATTTTTTATTTTTTTATGTTTTTAATTTGTTTATTTCGGCTGCACTATAGGGGCAAGCCTAGTTTTTTCTTCTATACCAAACGCTCAACTCCTGCTTTACGACCCAATACGCTGGGCTACAACCGCGAGCCAACAAGCACCAAGCGCAAAATACTATTCAAACTAAAGCAGGAGGCAACCCGTGTGTCAATCTACCCAGGATCATATACCCTTGAAAGACAATCTGCAACCACGTTGTCACAACCGGCAATATGGCGTATGTCCAGGTTATATACCAGTAACCTTAGTGACCACCTGGTCAGCCTCATATTCCGATTGTGAAACTGGTCCAAGAACTTGAGAGGGGGATGATCTGTGTAAACTACAACGACTGGACCATAGGCTGGAACATAGACCTCGAAATGCCCCAGCGCAAGCACAACCGCCAGCAGCTCCTCCTCGACAACAGAGCAGCTCCCCTGGGCCGAATTGAACTTCTCCGAGCAGAAACTAACAGGATGCTCCAGCCCATCATCGTCCTTTTCCACAAGGACGGCACCAGCCCCCACACCACTAGCATCCGTTGCTAGTTGGAAAGGTAGGCTAAAGTCAGGGGCCCTGAGGATCGGGTGAGTGCACAACAGGTGCTTCACCACTCCAAACGCCCTCTCACACTCAGGCGCCCACTTGACTTTCTTATCCTTCCAGTTATCCTCCACCTGAGCTTGACTGTCCCGTTCTCCTTCTCCACTTGACTGCTAAACGTCATCACAGGCACAGTGAGAGGCTCAGGGGGGTGCCTCACATACTCCTTCATGAGATTTACGTGACATAACTGACTGCGCTTCCGTCTGTCTGGAGTGGCTACCAAGTAATCCAGGCCCGATAGCTTCTCCACCACCCTATAAGGACCAGTGTACTTTGCGGATAAGGGGTGACCTACAAGGGGCAGTAGAATCAACACCTCCTGACCCACGCGAAACTCCCTGAGTTTAACCTTGAGGTCGTACCTGTCCTTCATGAGGGCCTGAGAGCTAGTCGAATTACGGCCAGCCAACTCCAGACTGTGCAACATCCGTTCTCGACTGTCGAGGACATACTTGATCATAGAACAAGGTTTTTCTGCGCCCTCCCATATTTCTTCAACCATAGGTAGAGGCCCTCTGACACGGTGTCCAAAGATGAGCTCATTAGGGCTGAATCCCAAACTTTCCCCAGGTACCTCCCGTGCAGCAAATAAAACACATGGCAGGCCAAGATCCCAACCATTCCCACTCTCAAAGCAACAACAACGAAGCACAGATTCCAAGGCTGAGTGCCATCGCTCTAACACACCCTGGCTCTCCGGATGATACGCAGATGACACAACCGTAACAATCCCATGCTGCGGCATTGCTTGAACAAAGAGGTTAGAAGTGAAGTTGGATCCCTGGTCTGACTGAATTACCTGCGGGTAACCATACCGGGAAAAATACACTAGCAAGTTTCGGACCACCGTCTTCGCTGACCCATTTCTCATAGGGTACGCGTCAGGGTACCTTGTTGCTGCATCTCCCGACTGTGCATCACTGTCCTCCTTCAACTCGACAGCACCGGTACCACACTCAAGAACCTCCGGGTCTTCTAATTGCAATTTACGAATGTCCGAAGGAGCAAGCTTATCTAAGTGTTTGCGAAACAACTCATGCCCCCCTCCTACATTGAATTTAGCCTCCCGTTGCTCTCTCTCTGTGTATCGTTGCTGTCTCTTCGTCTGTTTAAGCCCATCCTCTGCCTTCTTAGTAACAGTTAATGGGTCTTCTCCAGACTCGAAAATTGGTCCTAATAATGAGTCCCCGAGAATGTCCGTTGATACTAAACTCTCAACCGCATCAACTTCCAACCCCTTCTCGGTACCTTTCCTCCGCTTGTCTAAAGACTGTTGACCAGAATGTGACTCCCTGGATGCAAAAGATCTAGTGACAACACTCGCCATAGGTTGCACCTGACACTTCTCAACCCACTCCTGTTCCTCCCTACTCACGTCGGCCGGCTTCTCGGCAACGACCAAGGGTGGAGCCTCAGAAGTAGGCCCCGCAAAGTCGTTGCCGAGAAGGAGGTCGACACCCCCAACAGGCAACTTCTCCACAATTCCTACATCCAGGTCACGAGTCACACCATCAACTTCCATCTTCATTCTTACAAGCGGGTATGACCTTGTTGCATTAACTCCCTGAACCACAACCACCCGCGCCGTATTTACAGGTTTACCAGTGAAATTCCTCAACAATGTTTGCGATTCCCCAGTGTCACGCAAAATTCTCACCTCATGTCTTCTACCCCCCCACTCCACACAACCGAGTCCCCTGTGGTCACTAAAGGCATCACGGACAGGGAATAAGCCTTCCGGATCCTTCTGCACTGGCAGTGTATTTACCTCGGAAGAAATGCCTCTAACAAACTCTGATGTCCTCTTGAACACTCCAATGCCATGAGCAAAAGACGCGGCTGCCGGAGGAGGTCGACTAGGGCACTCATTTGCCTTATGAC